>JAVGWX010000150.1:0-67500 GCA_036924085.1 Ariolimax columbianus
GGTGGCTAGGTGGCTAGGTGGCTAGGTGGGTAGGTGGCTAGGTGGCTAGGTGGGTAGGTGGGTAGGTGGCTAGGTGGCTAGGTGGGTAGGTGGGCAGGTGGGTAGGTGGGCAGGTGGGTAGGTGGCTAGGTGGGTAGGTGGGTAGGTGGGTAGGTGATAAGGTGGGTAGGTGGCTAGGTGGCTAGGTGGCTAGGTGGGTAGGTGGGTAAGTGGCTAGGTGGCTAGGTGGGTAGGTGGGTATGTGGCTAGGTGGCTAGGTGGCTAGGTGGAAAGGTGGGTAGGTGATAAGGTGGGTAGGTGGGTAGGTGGGTAGGTGGGTAGGTGATAAGCTGGGTAGGTGGGTAGGTGAGCAGGTGGGCAGGTGGCTAGGTGGCTAGGTGGGTAGGTGGCTAGGTGGCTAGGTGGCATGGTGGATAGGTGGGTAGGTGGGTAGGTGGCTAGGTGGCTAGGATGGTAGGTGGGTAGGTGGCTAGGTGGCCAGGTGGCTAGGTGGGTAGGTGGGTAGGTGGGTAGTTGGGTAGGATGGTAGGTGGCTAGGTGGCTAGGTGGGTAGGTGGGTAGGTGGCTAGGTGAGTAGGTGGGTAGGTGGGTAGGTGGGTAGGTGATAAGGTGATAAGGTGGGTATGTGGGTAGGTGGGTAGGTGGGTAGGTGGGTAGGTGGGTAGGTAAGTAGGTGATAAGGTGGGTAGCTGGGTAGGTGAGTAGTCGTGGCTAGGTGGCTAGGTGGGTAGGTGGCTAGGTGGCTAGGTGGCATGGTGGATAGGTGGGTAGGTGGCTAGGTGGCTAGGTGGCTAAGTGGCTAGGTGGCTAGGTGGCTAGGTGGCTAGGTGGGTAGGTGGCTAGGTGGGTAGGTGGGTAGCGTGGCTAGGTGGCTAGGTGGGTAGGTGGCTAGGTGGCTAGGTGGGTAGGTGGGTAGGTGATAAGGTGGGTAGGTGGGTAGGTGGGTAGGTGGCTAGGTGGCTAGGTGGGTAGGTGGGTAGGTGGTTAGGTGGGTAGGTGGGTAGGTGGGTAGGTGATAAGGTGGGTAGGTGGGTAGGTGGGTAGATGGGTAGCTGGTTACGTGGGTAGGTGATAAGGTGATAAGGTGGGTAGGTGGGTAGGTGGCTAGGTGGGTAGGTGGCTAGGTGGCTAGGTGGGTAGGTGGCTAGGTGGGTAGGTGGCTAGGTTGGGTAGTAGGGTAGGTGGGCAGGTGGCTAGGTGGCTAGGTGGCTAGGTGGGTAGGTGGGTAGTTGCTAGGTGGCTAGGTGGCTAGGTGGGTAGGTGGCTAGGAGGCTAGGTGGGTATGTGGGTAGGTGGCTAGGTGCTAGGTGGCTAGGTGGGTATGTGGCTAGGTGGCTAGGTGGCTCGGTGGCTAGGTGGCTAGGTGGGTAGGTGGGTAGGTGAGTAGGTGATAAGGTGGGTAGGTGGGTAGGTGGCTAGGTGGCTAGGTGGGTAGGTGGGTAGGTGGGTAAGTGGCTAGGTGGCTAGGTGGCTAGGTGTGTAGGTGGCTAGGTGGCTAGGTGGCTAGGTGGGTAGGTGGAAAGGTGGGTAGGTGGGTAGGTGATAAGGTGGGTAGGTGGGTAGGTGGGTAGGTTATAAGGTGGGTAGGTGGGTAGGTGGGTAGGTGGGAAGGTGGGCAGGTGGCTAGGTGGGTAGGTGGCTAGATGGGTAGGTTGGTAGGTGGCTGGGTGGCTAGGTGGCTAGGTGGGTAGGTGGCTAGGTGGCTAGGTGGGTAGGTGGCTAGATGGGTAGGTTGGTAGGTGGCTGGGTGGCTAGGTGGCTATGTGGCTAGGTGGCTAGGTGGGTAGGTGGCTAGGTGGCTAGGTGGGTAGGTGGCTAGGTGGGGTAAGTGGCTAGGTGGGTAGGTGGCTAGGTGGCTAGGTGGGTATGTGGGTAGGTGGCTAGGTGGCTAGGTGGCTAGGTGGGTAGGTGGCTAGGTGGCTAGGTGGCTAGGTGGGTAGGTGGGTAGGTGGGTAGGTGGGTAGGTGGCTAGGTGGCTAGGTGGGTAGGTGGGTAGGTGGGTAGGTGATAAGGTGATAAGGTGGGTAGGTGGGTAGGTGGGTAGGTGGCTAGGTGGGGTAGGTGGGTAGGTGGGTAGGTAAGTAGGTGATAAGGTGGGTAGGTGGGTAGGTGGGTAGGTGGCTAGGTGGCTAGGTGGGTAGGTGGCTAGGTGGGTAGGTGGCTAGGTGGCTAGGTGGCTAGGTGGGTAGGTAGCTAGGTGGGTAGGTGGCTAGGTGGCTAAGTGGCTAAGTGGCTAGGTGGATAGATGGCTAGGTGGCTAGGTGGCTAGGTGGCTAGGTAGCTAGGTGGGTAGGTGGCTAGGTGGCTAGGTGACTAGGTGGGTAGGTGGCTAGGTGGGTAGGTGGGTAGGTGGCTAGGTGGCTAGCTGGGTAGGTGGGTAGGTGGCTAGGTGGGTAGGTGGCTAGGTGGCTAGGTGGGTAGGTGGGTAGGTGGCTAGGTGGCTAGGTGGCTATGTGGCTAGGTGGCTAGGTGGGTAGGTGGGTAGGTGGGTAGGTGGCTAGGTGGCTAGGTGGCTAGGTGGGTAGGTGGGTAGGTGATAAGGTGGGTAGGTGGGTAGGTGGATAGGTGGGTAGGTGGGTAGGTGGGTAGGTGGGTAGGTGGGTAGGTAAGTAGGTGATAAGGTGGGTAGGTGGGTAGGTGGGTAGGTGGCTAGGTGGCTAGGTGGCTAGGTGGGTAGGTGGGTAGGTGGCTAGGTTGGTAGGTGGGTAGGTGGGTAGGTGGGCAGGTGGGTAGGTGGCTAGGTGGGTAGGTGGGTAGGTGGGTAGGTGATAATGTGGGTAGGTGGCTAGGTGGCTAGGTGGCTAGGTGGCTAGGTGGCTAGGTGGGTAGGTGGGTAGGTGGGTAAGTGGCTAGGTGGCTAGGTGGGTAGGTGGCAAGGTGGCTAGGTGGGTAGGTGGAAAGGTGGGTAGGTGATAAGGTGGGTAGGTGGGTAGGTGGGTAGGTGGGTAGGTGGGTAGGTGATAAGCTGGGTAGGTGGGTAGGTGAGCAGGTGGGCAGGTGGCTAGGTGGGTAGGTGGCTAGGTGAGTAGGTGGGTAGGTGACTGGGTGGCTAGGTGGCTAGGTGGCTAGGTGGGTTGGTGGCTAGGTGGCTAGGTGGGTAGGTGGCTAGGTGGCTAGGTGGCTAGGTGGGTAGGTGGGTAGGATGGTAGGTGGGTAGGTGGCTAGGTGGCCAGGTGGCTAGGTGGGTAGGTGGGTAGTTGGGTAGGATGGTAGGTGGCTAGGTGGATAGGTGGGTAGGTGGCTAGGTGGCTAGGTGGCTAGGTGAGTAGGTGGGTAGGTGGGTAGGTGGGTAGGTGGGTAGGTGATAAGGTGATAAGTTGGGTAGGTGGGTAGGTGGGTAGGTAAGTAGGTGGGTAGGTGGGTAGGTGGCTAGTTGGCTAGGTGGGTAGGTGGCTAGGTGGCTAGGTGGCATGGTGGATAGGTGGGTAGGTGGGTAGGTGACTAGGTGGCTAAGTGGCTAGGTGGCTAGGTGGCTAGGTGGCTAGGTGGGTAGGTGGCTAGGTGGCTAGGTGGGTAGGTGGCTAGGTGGCTAGGTGGCTAGGTGGGTAAGTGGCTAGGTGGCTAGGTGGGTAGGTGGGTAGTTGGGTAGGTGGGTAGGTGGGTTGGTGGGTAGGTGCGTAGGTGGCTAGGTGGCTAGGTGGGTAGGTGGGTAGGTGAGTAGGTGGGTAGGTGATAAGGTGGGTAGGTGGGTAGATGGGTAGGTGATAAGGTGATAAGGTGGGTAGGTGGGTAGGTGGGTAGATGGGTAGGTGGGAAGGTGGGTAGGTGATAAGGTGGGTAGGTGGGTAGGTGATAAGGTGGGTAGGTGGGTAGGTGGGTAGGTGGGCAGGTGGGCAGGTGGGCAGGTGGCTAGGTGGGTAGTTGGCTAGGTGGCAAGGTGGCTAGGTGGGTAGGTGGGTAGGTGACTAGGTGGGTAGATGGGTAGGTGCGTAGGTGGGTAGGTGGGTAGGTCGGTAGGTGGGTAGGTGGCTAGATGGCTAGATGGCTAGGTGGCTTGGTGGCTAGGTGGCTAAGTGGCTAGGTGGCTAGGTGGCTAGTTGGGTAGGTGGGTAGGTGGGTAGGTGGGTAGGTGGGTAGGTGGCTAGGTGGGTAGGTGGCTAGGTGGGTAGGTGGCTAGGTGGCTAGGTAGCTAGTTGGGTAGGTGGGTTGGTGGGTAGGTGGGTAGGTGGCTAGGTGGCTAAGTGGGTAGGTGGCTAGTGGCTAGGTGGCTAGGTGGCTAGGTGGCTAGGTGGGTAGGTGGCTAGGTGGCTAGGTGGCTAGGTGGCTAGTTGGGTAGGTTGGTAGGTGGGTAGGTGGGTAGGTGGGTAGGTGGCTAGGTGGCTAGGTGGGTAGGTGGGTAGGTGGGTAGGTGATAAGGTGGGTAGGTGGGTAGGTGATAAGGTGATTAGGTGGGTAGGTGGGTAGGTGGGTAGGTGATAAGGTGGGTAGGTGATAAGGTGGGTAGTGGGGTAGGTGGGTAGGTGGGCAGGTGGCTAGGTGGGTAGTTGGCTAGGTGGCTAGGTGGCTAGGTGGGTAGGTGGGTAGGTGGGTAGATGGGAAGGTGGCTAGGTGGGTAGGTGGCTAGGTGCGTAGGTGGCTAGGTGGGTAGGTGGGTAGGTGGGTAGGTGGCTAGGTGGCTAAGTTGCTAGATGGCTAGGTGGGTAGGTAGGTAGGAGGCTAGGTGGGTAGGTGGGTAGGTGGGTAGGTGGCTAGGTGGGTAGGTGGCTAGGTGGCTAGGTGGGTAGGTGATAAGGTGGGTAGGTGGGTAGGTGATAAAGTGTGTAGGTGGGTAGGTGGGTAGGTGGCTAGGTGGGTAGGTGGCTAGGTGGCTAGGTGGGTAGGTGGCTAGGTGGGTAGGTGGCTATTGGCTAGGTGGGTAGGTGGGTAGGTGGCTGAATGGCTAGGTGAATAGGTGGGTAGGTGGGTAGGTGGTTAGGTGGGTAGGTGGCTAGGTGGGTAGGTGGGTAGGATGGTAGGTGGGTAGGTGGGTAGGTGGCTAGGTGGTTAGGTGGCTAGGTGGCTAGGTGGGTAGATGGGTAGATGGGAAGGTGGGAAGGTGGCTAGGTGGCTAGGTGGGTAGGTGGGTAGGTGGGTAGGTGGGTAGGTGGGTAGATGGCTAGGTGGCTAGGTGGCTAGGTGGCTAGTTGGGTAGGTGGGTAGGTGGCTAGGTGGGTATGTGGGTAGGTGGCTAGGTGGCTAGGTGGGTAGGTGGCTAGGTGGGTAGGTGGGTAGGTGGCTAGGTGGCTAGTTGGCTAGGTGGGTAGGTGGTTAGTTGGCTAGGTGGCTATGTGGGTAGGTGGGTAGGTGGTTAGGTGGCTAGGTGGCTAGGTGGCTAGGTGGGTAGGTGGCTAGCTGGCTAGGTGGCTAGGTGGCTATTTGGGTAGGTGGGTAGGTGGGTAGGTGGCTAGGTGGGTAGGTGGCTAAGTGGGTAGGTGGCTAGGTGGCTAGGTGGCTAGGTGGGTAGGTGGCTAGTTGGCTAGTTGGGTAGGTGGGTAGGTGGGTAGGTGGGTAGGTTGCTAGGTGGCTAGGTGGGTAGGTGGGTAGGTGGGTAGGTGATAAGGTGGGTAGGTGGGTAGGTGATAAGGTGGATAGGTGGGTAGGTGGGTAGGTGGGTAGGTGATAAGGTGGGTAGGTGGGTAGGTGGGTAGGTGATAAGGTGGGAGGTGGGTAGGTAAGTGGACGGCAGGTGGGCAGGTGGGCAGGTGGCTAGGTGGCTAGGTGGGTAGTTGGCTAGGTGGCTAGGTGGCTAGGTGGCTAGGTGGGTAGGTGGGTAGGTGGGAAGGTGGCTAGGTGGCTAGGTGGGTAGGTGGGTAGGTGATAAGGTGGGTAGGTGGGTAGGTGGGTAGGTGATAAGGTGGGTAGGTGGGTAGGTGAGTGGACGGCAGGTGGGCAGGTGGGCAGGTGGCTAGGTGGCTAGGTGGGTAGTTGGCTAGGTGGCTAGGTGGGTAGGTGGGTAGGTGGGAAGGTGGCTAGGTGGCTAGGTGGCTAGGTGGGTAGGTGGGTAGGTGGCTACGTGGGTAGGTGGGTAGGTGGCTAGGTGGCTAGGTGGCTAGGTGGGTAGGTGGCTAGGTGGGTATGTGGGTAGGTGGCTAGGTGGCTAGGTGGGTATGTGAGTAGGTGGCTAGGTGGCTAGGTGGGTAGGTGGCTAGGTGGGTAGGTGGGTAGGTGGCTGGGTGGCTAGGTGGCTAGATGGCTAGGTGGGTAGGTGGGTAGGATGGTAGGTCGGTAGGTGGGTAGGTGGCTAGGTGGGTAGGTGGCTAGGTGGCTAGGTGGGTAGGTGGGTAGGTAAGTAGGTGGCTAGGTGGCTAAAGGGTAGATGGGTAGGTGGCTAGGTGGGTAGGTGGGTAGGTGGGTAGGTGGGTATGTGGCTAGTTGGGTAGGTGGGTAGGTGGCTAGGTGGCTAGGTGGGTAGTTGGCTAGGTGGCTAGGTGGCTAGGTGGGTAGGTGGGTAGGTGGGTAGATGGGAAGGTGGGTAGGTGGCTAGGTGCGTAGGTGGCTAGGTGGGTAGGTGGGTAGGTGGCTAGGTGGCTAGGTTGCTAGATGGCTAGGTGGGTAGGTAGGTAGGAGGCTAGGTGGGTAGGTGGGTAGGTGGGTAGGTGGCTAGGTGGGTAGGTGGCTATGTGGCTAGGTGGGTAGGTGATAAGGTGGGTAGGTGGGTAGGTGATAAGGTGTGTAGGTGGGTAGGTGGGTAGGTGGGTAGGTGGCTAGGTGGGTAGGTGGCTAGGTGGGTAGGTGGCTAGGTGGGTAGGTGGCTAGGTGGCTAGGTGGCTAGGTGGGTAGGTGGCTATTGGCTAGGTGGGTAGGTGGGTAGGTGGGTAGGTGGCTGAATGGCTAGGTGAAAAGGTGGGTAGGTGGGTAGGTGGTTAGGTGGGTAGGTGGCTAGGTGGGTAGGTGGGTAGGTGGGTAGGATGGTAGGTGGGTAGGTGGCTAGGTGGTTAGGTGGCTAGGTGGCTAGGTGGGTAGATGGGTAGATGGGAAGGTGGGAAGGTGGCTAGGTGGCTAGGTGGGTAGGTGGGTAGGTGGGTAGGTGGGTAGGTGGGTAGATGGCTAAGTGGCTAGGTGGCTAGTTGGGTAGGTGGGTAGGTGGCTAGGTGGGTATGTGGGTAGGTGACTAGGTGGCTAGGTGGGTAGGTGGCTAGGTGGGTAGGTGGGTAGGTGGGTAGGTGGCTAGGTGGCTAGGTGGGTAGGTGGCTAGGTGGCTAGGTGGCTAGGTGGGTATGTGGGTAGGTGGGTAGGTGGTTAGGTGGCTAGGTGGCTAGGTGGGTAGGTGGCTAGCTGGCTAGGTGGCTAGGTGGCTATTTGGGTAGGTGGGTAGGTGGGTAGGTGGCTAGGTGGCTTGGTGGGTAGGTGGCTAAGTGGGTAAGGGCTAGGTGGCTAGGTGGGTAGGTGGCTAGGTGGCTAGGTGGGTAGGTGGCTAGGTGGCTAGTTGGCTAGTTGGGTAGGTGGGTAGGTGGGTAGGTGGGTAGGTTGCTAGGTGGCTAGGTGGGTAGGTGGGTAGGTGGGTAGGTGGCTAGGTGGCTAGGTGAGTAGGTGGGTAGGTGGGTAGGTGGGTAGGTGATAAGGTGATAAGGTGGGTATGTGGGTAGGTGGGTAGGTGGGTAGGTGGCTAGGTGGGTAGGTGGGTAGGTGGGTAGTTGGGTAGGATGGTAGGTGGCTAGGTGGCTAGGTGGGTAGGTGGGTAGGTGGGTAGGTGGCTAGGTGGCTAGGTGAGTAGGTGGGTAGGTGGGTAGGTGGGTAGGTGATAAGGTGATAAGGTGGGTATGTGGGTAGGTGGGTAGGTGGGTAGGTGGGTAGGTAAGTAGGTGATAAGGTGGGTAGCTGGGTAGGTGAGTAGGTGGCTAGGTGGCTAGGTGGGTAGGTGGCTAGGTGGCTAGGTGGCATGGTGGATAGGTGGGTAGGTGGCTAGGTGGCTAGGTGGCTAAGTGGCTAGGTGGCTAGGTGGCTAGGTGGCTAGGTGGGTAGGTGGGTAGGTGGCTAGGTGGGTAGGTGGGTAGGTGGCTAGGTGGCTAGGTGGGTAGGTGGCTAGGTGGCTAGGTGGGTAGGTGGGTAGGTGATAAGGTGGGTAGGTGGGTAGGTGGGTAGGTGGCTAGGTGGCTAGGTGGGTAGGTGGGTAGGTGGGTAGGTGGTTAGGTGGGTAGGTGGGTAGGTGGGTAGGTGATAAGGTGGGTAGGTGGGTAGGTGGGTAGATGGGTAGCTGGTTACGTGGGTAGGTGATAAGGTGATAAGGTGGGTAGGTGGGTAGGTGGCTAGGTGGGTAGGTGGCTAGGTGGCTAGGTGGGTAGGTGGCTAGGTGGGTAGGTGGCTAGGTGGGTAGTAGGGTAGGTGGGCAGGTGGCTAGGTGGCTAGGTGGCTAGGTGGGTAGGTGGGTAGTTGGCTAGGTGGCTAGGTGGCTAGGTGGGTAGGTGGCTAGGTGGCTAGGTGGCTAGGTGGGTATGTGGGTAGGTGGCTAGGTGGCTAGGTGGCTAGGTGGGTATGTGGCTAGGTGGGTAGGTGGGTAGGTGGCTAGGTGGCTCGGTGGCTAGGTGGCTAGGTGGCTAGGTGGGTAGGTGGGTAGGTGAGTAGGTGATAAGGTGGGTAGGTGGGTAGGTGGCTAGGTGGCTAGGTGGGTAGGTGGGTAGGTGGGTAAGTGGCTAGGTGGCTAGGTGGCTAGGTGTGTAGGTGGCTAGGTGGCTAGGTGGCTAGGTGGCTAGGTGGAAAGGTGGGTAGGTGGGTAGGTGATAAAGTGGGTAGGTGGGTAGGTGGGTAGGTTATAAGGTGGGTAGGTGGGTAGGTGGGTAGGTGGGAAGGTGGGCAGGTGGCTAGGTGGGTAGGTGGCTAGATGGGTAGGTTGGTAGGTGGCTGGGTGGCTAGGTGGCTAGGTGGCTAGGTGGGTAGGTGGCTAGGTGGCTAGGTGGGTAGGTGGCTAGATGGGTAGGTTGGTAGGTGGCTGGGTGGCTAGGTGGCTATGTTGCTAGGTGGGTAGGTGGCTAGGTGGCTAGGTGGGTAGGTGGCTAGGTGGGTAAGTGGCTAGGTGGGTAGGTGGCTAGGTGGCTAGGTGGGTATGTGGCTAGGTGGCTAGGTGGCTAGGTGGCTAGGTGGCTAGGTGGCTAGGTGGCTAGGTGGGTAGGTGGGTAGGTGGGTAGGTGGGTAGGTGGCTAGGTGGGTAGGTGGGTAGGTGGGTAGGTGGGTAGGTGATAAGGTGATAAGGTGGGTAGGTGGGTAGGTGGCTAGGTGGGTAGGTGGGTAGGTAAGTAGGTGATAAGGTGGGTAGGTGGGTAGGTGGGTAGGTGGCTAGGTGGCTAGGTGGCTAGGTGGGTAGGTGGCTAGGTGGGTAGGTGGCTAGGTGGGTAGGTAGCTAGGTGGGTAGGTGGCTAGGTGGCTAAGTGGCTAAGTGGCTAGGTGGATAGATGGCTAGGTGGCTAGGTGGCTAGGTGGCTAGGTAGCTAGGTGGGTAGGTGGCTAGGTGGCTAGGTGGCTAGGTGGGTAGGTGGGTAGGTGGGTAGGTGGCTAGGTGGCTAGGTGGCTAGGTGGCTAGGTGGCTAGGTGGCTAGCTGGGTAGGTGGGTAGGTGGCTAGGTGGGTAGGTGGCTAGGTGGCTAGGTGGGTAGGTGGGTAGGTGGCTAGGTGGCTAGGTGGCTATGTGGCTAGGTGGGTAGGTGGGTAGGTGGGTAGGTGGCTAGGTGGCTAGGTGGGTAGGTGGGTAGGTGATAAGGTGGGTAGGTGGGTAGGTGGATAGGTGGGTAGGTGGGTAGGTGGGTAGGTGGGTAGGTGGGTAGGTAAGTAGGTGATAAGGTGGGTAGGTGGGTAGGTGGGTAGGTGGCTAGGTGGCTAGGTGGCTAGGTGGCTAGGTGGGTAGGTGGGTAGGTGGCTAGGTGGGTAGGTGGGTAGGTGGGTAGGTGGGCAGGTGGGTAGGTGGCTAGGTGGGTAGGTGGGTAGGTGGGTAGGTGATAATGTGGGTAGGTGGCTAGGTGGCTAGGTGGCTAGGTGGCTAGGTGGCTAGGTGGGTAGGTGGGTAGGTGGCTAGGTGGGTAGGTGGAAAGGTGGGTAGGTGATAAGGTGGGTAGGTGGGTAGGTGGGTAGGTGGGTAGGTGATAAGCTGGGTAGGTGGGTAGGTGAGCAGGTGGGCAGGTGGCTAGGTGGGTAGGTGGCTAGGTGAGTAGGTGGGTAGGTGGCTGGGTGGCTAGGTGGCTAGGTGGGTAGGTGGGTAGTTGGGTAGGTGATAAGCTGGGTAGGTGGGTAGGTGGGTAGGTGGGTAGGTGGCTAGGTGGGTAGGTGGGTAGGTGGTTAGGTGGGTAGGTGGGTAGATGATAAGGTGGGTAGGTGGGTAGGTGGGTAGCTGGTTACGTGGGTAGGTGATAAGGTGATAAGGTGGGTAGGTGGGTAGGTGGCTAGGTGGGTAGGTGGCTAGGTGACTAGGTGGGTAGGTGGCTAGGTGGGTAGGTGGCTAGGTGGGTAGTAGGGTAGGTGGGTAGGTGGGTAGGTGGCTAGGTGGCTAGGTGGGTATGTGGCTAGGTGGCTAGGTGGCTAGGTGGGTAGGTGGCTAGGTTGCTAGGTGGCTAGGTGGCTAGGTTGGTATGTGGGTAGGTGGCTAGGTGGCTAGGTGGCTAGGTGGGTATGTGGCTAGGTGGGTAGGTGGCTAGGTGGCTAGGTGGCTCGGTGGCTAGGTGGCTAGGTGGCTAGGTGGCTAGGTGGGTAGGTGATAAGGTGGGTAGGTGGGTAGGTGGCTAGGTGGCTAGGTGGGTAGGTGGGTAAGTGGCTAGGTGGCTAGGTGGCTAGGTGTGTAGGTGGCTAGGTGGCTAGGTGGCTAGGTGGCTAGGTGGGTAGGTGGAAAGGTGGGTAGGTGGGTAGGTGATAAGGTGGGTAGGTGGGTAGGTGGGTAGGTAATAAGGTGGGCAGGTGGCTAGGTGGCTAGGTGGGTAGGTGGCTAGATGGGTAGGTTGGTAGGTGGCTGGGTGGCTAGGTGGCTAGGTGGGTAGGTGGCTAGGTGGCTAGGTGGGTAGGTGGCTAGATGGGTAGGTTGGTAGGTGGCTGGGTGGCTAGGTGGCTAGGTGGCTAGGTGGGTAGGTGGCAAGGTGGCTAGGTGGGTAGGTGGCTAGGTGGGTAGGTGGCTAGGTGGGTAGGTGGCTAGGTGGCTAGGTGGGTATGTGGGTAGGTGGCTAGGTGGCTAGGTGGCTAGGTGGGTAGGTGGCTAAGTGGCTAGGTGGCTAGGTCAGTAGGTGGGTAGGTGGGTAGGTGGGTAGGTGGCTAGGTGGGTAGGTGGGTAGGTGGGTAGGTGATAAGGTGGGTAGGTGGCTAGGTGGCTAGGTGGGTAGGTGGGTAGGTAGGTAGGTGGGTAGGTGGGTAGGTAAGTAGGTGATAAGGTGGGTAGGTGGGTAGGTGGGTAGGTGGCTAGGTGGCTAGGTGGGTAGGTGGATAGGTGGCTAGGTGGGTAGGTGGCTAGGTGGGTAGGTGGCTAGGTGGGTAGGTGGCTAGGTGGCTAGGTGGGTAGGTGGCTAGGTGGCTAGGTGGCTAAGTGGATAGATGGCTAGGTGGCTAGGTGGCTAGGTGGCTAGGTGGCTAGGTAGCTAGGTGGGTAGGTGGCTAGGTGGCTAGGTGGCTAGGTGGCTAGGTGGCTAGGTGGGTAGGTGGGTAGGTGGCTAGGTGGCTAGGTGGCTAGGTGGCTGGGTGGCTAGGTGGGTAGGTGGCTAGGTGGCTAGCTGGGTAGGTGGGTAGGTGGGTAGGTGGCTAGGTGGCTAGGTGGGTAGGTGGCTAGGTGGCTAGGTGGCTAGGTGGCTAGGTGGCTAGGTGGGTAGGTGGGTAGGTGGGTAGGTGGCTAGGTGGCTAGGTGGGTAGGTGGGTAGGTGGGTAGGTGATAAGGTGATAAGGTGGGTAGGTGGGTAGGTGGGTAGGTGGGTAGGTGGGTAGGTAAGTAGGTGATTAGGTGGGTAGGTGGCTAGGTGGCTAGGTGGCTAGGTGGCTAGGTGGCTAGGTGGGTAGGTGGCTAGGTGGCTAGGTGGGTAGGTGGGTAGGTGGCTAGGTGGCTAGGTGGGTAGGTGGGCAGGTGGGTAGGTGGGCAGGTGGGTAGGTGGCTAGGTGGGTAGGTGGGTAGGTGGGTAGGTGATAAGGTGGGTAGGTGGCTAGGTGGCTAGGTGGCTAGGTGGGTAGGTGGGTAAGTGGCTAGGTGGCTAGGTGGGTAGGTGGGTATGTGGCTAGGTGGCTAGGTGGCTAGGTGGAAAGGTGGGTAGGTGATAAGGTGGGTAGGTGGGTAGGTGGGTAGGTGGGTAGGTGATAAGCTGGGTAGGTGGGTAGGTGAGCAGGTGGGCAGGTGGCTAGGTGGCTAGGTGGGTAGGTGGCTAGGTGGCTAGGTGGCATGGTGGATAGGTGGGTAGGTGGGTAGGTGGCTAGGTGGCTAGGATGGTAGGTGGGTAGGTGGCTAGGTGGCCAGGTGGCTAGGTGGGTAGGTGGGTAGGTGGGTAGTTGGGTAGGATGGTAGGTGGCTAGGTGGCTAGGTGGGTAGGTGGGTAGGTGGCTAGGTGAGTAGGTGGGTAGGTGGGTAGGTGGGTAGGTGATAAGGTGATAAGGTGGGTATGTGGGTAGGTGGGTAGGTGGGTAGGTGGGTAGGTGGGTAGGTAAGTAGGTGATAAGGTGGGTAGCTGGGTAGGTGAGTAGGTGGCTAGGTGGCTAGGTGGGTAGGTGGCTAGGTGGCTAGGTGGCATGGTGGATAGGTGGGTAGGTGGCTAGGTGGCTAGGTGGCTAAGTGGCTAGGTGGCTAGGTGGCTAGGTGGCTAGGTGGGTAGGTGGCTAGGTGGGTAGGTGGGTAGGTGGCTAGGTGGCTAGGTGGGTAGGTGGCTAGGTGGCTAGGTGGGTAGGTGGGTAGGTGATAAGGTGGGTAGGTGGGTAGGTGGGTAGGTGGCTAGGTGGCTAGGTGGGTAGGTGGGTAGGTGGTTAGGTGGGTAGGTGGGTAGGTGGGTAGGTGATAAGGTGGGTAGGTGGGTAGGTGGGTAGATGGGTAGCTGGTTACGTGGGTAGGTGATAAGGTGATAAGGTGGGTAGGTGGGTAGGTGGCTAGGTGGGTAGGTGGCTAGGTGGCTAGGTGGGTAGGTGGCTAGGTGGGTAGGTGGCTAGGTGGGTAGTAGGGTAGGTGGGCAGGTGGCTAGGTGGCTAGGTGGCTAGGTGGGTAGGTGGGTAGTTGGCTAGGTGGCTAGGTGGCTAGGTGGGTAGGTGGCTAGGAGGCTAGGTGGGTATGTGGGTAGGTGGCTAGGTGGCTAGGTGGCTAGGTGGGTATGTGGCTAGGTGGCTAGGTGGCTCGGTGGCTAGGTGGCTAGGTGGGTAGGTGGGTAGGTGAGTAGGTGATAAGGTGGGTAGGTGGGTAGGTGGCTAGGTGGCTAGGTGGGTAGGTGGGTAGGTGGGTAAGTGGCTAGGTGGCTAGGTGGCTAGGTGTGTAGGTGGCTAGGTGGCTAGGTGGCTAGGTGGGTAGGTGGAAAGGTGGGTAGGTGGGTAGGTGATAAGGTGGGTAGGTGGGTAGGTGGGTAGGTTATAAGGTGGGTAGGTGGGTAGGTGGGTAGGTGGGAAGGTGGGCAGGTGGCTAGGTGGGTAGGTGGCTAGATGGGTAGGTTGGTAGGTGGCTGGGTGGCTAGGTGGCTAGGTGGGTAGGTGGCTAGGTGGCTAGGTGGGTAGGTGGCTAGATGGGTAGGTTGGTAGGTGGCTGGGTGGCTAGGTGGCTATGTGGCTAGGTGGCTAGGTGGGTAGGTGGCTAGGTGGCTAGGTGGGTAGGTGGCTAGGTGGGTAAGTGGCTAGGTGGGTAGGTGGCTAGGTGGCTAGGTGGGTATGTGGGTAGGTGGCTAGGTGGCTAGGTGGCTAGGTGGGTAGGTGGCTAGGTGGCTAGGTGGCTAGGTGGGTAGGTGGGTAGGTGGGTAGGTGGGTAGGTGGCTAGGTGGCTAGGTGGGTAGGTGGGTAGGTGGGTAGGTGATAAGGTGATAAGGTGGGTAGGTGGGTAGGTGGGTAGGTGGCTAGGTGGGTAGGTGGGTAGGTGGGTAGGTAAGTAGGTGATAAGGTGGGTAGGTGGGTAGGTGGGTAGGTGGCTAGGTGGCTAGGTGGGTAGGTGGCTAGGTGGGTAGGTGGCTAGGTGGCTAGGTGGCTAGGTGGGTAGGTAGCTAGGTGGGTAGGTGGCTAGGTGGCTAAGTGGCTAAGTGGCTAGGTGGATAGATGGCTAGGTGGCTAGGTGGCTAGGTGGCTAGGTAGCTAGGTGGGTAGGTGGCTAGGTGGCTAGGTGACTAGGTGGGTAGGTGGCTAGGTGGGTAGGTGGGTAGGTGGCTAGGTGGCTAGCTGGGTAGGTGGGTAGGTGGCTAGGTGGGTAGGTGGCTAGGTGGCTAGGTGGGTAGGTGGGTAGGTGGCTAGGTGGCTAGGTGGCTATGTGGCTAGGTGGCTAGGTGGGTAGGTGGGTAGGTGGGTAGGTGGCTAGGTGGCTAGGTGGCTAGGTGGGTAGGTGGGTAGGTGATAAGGTGGGTAGGTGGGTAGGTGGATAGGTGGGTAGGTGGGTAGGTGGGTAGGTGGGTAGGTGGGTAGGTAAGTAGGTGATAAGGTGGGTAGGTGGGTAGGTGGGTAGGTGGCTAGGTGGCTAGGTGGCTAGGTGGGTAGGTGGGTAGGTGGCTAGGTTGGTAGGTGGGTAGGTGGGTAGGTGGGCAGGTGGGTAGGTGGCTAGGTGGGTAGGTGGGTAGGTGGGTAGGTGATAATGTGGGTAGGTGGCTAGGTGGCTAGGTGGCTAGGTGGCTAGGTGGCTAGGTGGGTAGGTGGGTAGGTGGGTAAGTGGCTAGGTGGCTAGGTGGGTAGGTGGCAAGGTGGCTAGGTGGGTAGGTGGAAAGGTGGGTAGGTGATAAGGTGGGTAGGTGGGTAGGTGGGTAGGTGGGTAGGTGGGTAGGTGATAAGCTGGGTAGGTGGGTAGGTGAGCAGGTGGGCAGGTGGCTAGGTGGGTAGGTGGCTAGGTGAGTAGGTGGGTAGGTGACTGGGTGGCTAGGTGGCTAGGTGGCTAGGTGGGTTGGTGGCTAGGTGGCTAGGTGGGTAGGTGGCTAGGTGGCTAGGTGGCTAGGTGGGTAGGTGGGTAGGATGGTAGGTGGGTAGGTGGCTAGGTGGCCAGGTGGCTAGGTGGGTAGGTGGGTAGTTGGGTAGGATGGTAGGTGGCTAGGTGGATAGGTGGGTAGGTGGCTAGGTGGCTAGGTGGCTAGGTGAGTAGGTGGGTAGGTGGGTAGGTGGGTAGGTGGGTAGGTGATAAGGTGATAAGTTGGGTAGGTGGGTAGGTGGGTAGGTAAGTAGGTGGGTAGGTGGGTAGGTGGCTAGTTGGCTAGGTGGGTAGGTGGCTAGGTGGCTAGGTGGCATGGTGGATAGGTGGGTAGGTGGGTAGGTGACTAGGTGGCTAAGTGGCTAGGTGGCTAGGTGGCTAGGTGGCTAGGTGGGTAGGTGGCTAGGTGGCTAGGTGGGTAGGTGGCTAGGTGGCTAGGTGGCTAGGTGGGTAAGTGGCTAGGTGGCTAGGTGGGTAGGTGGGTAGTTGGGTAGGTGATAAGGTAGGTAGGTGGGTAGGTGGGTAGGTAACTAGGTGGCTAGGTGGGTAGGTGGGTAGGTGGTTAGGTGGGTAGGTGGGTAGGTGATAAGGTGGGTAGGTGGGTAGGTGGGTAGGTGGGTACGTGGGTAGGTGATAAGGTGATAAGGTGGGTAGGTGGGTAGGTGGGTAGGTGGCTAGGTGGGTAGGTGGCTAGGTGGCTAGGTGGGTAGGTGGCTAGGTGGGTAGGTGGCTAGGTGGGTAGGTGGGTAGGTGGGCAGGTGGCTAGGTGGCTAGGTGGGTAGGTGGCTAGGTGGCTAGGTGGGTAGGTGGCTAGGTGGCTAGGTGGCTAGGTGGCTAGGTGGGTATGTGGGTAGGTGGCTAGGTGGCTAGGTGGGTAGGTGGCTAGGTGGCTAGGTGGCTAGGTGGCTAGGTGGCTAGGTGGCTAGGTGGGTAGGTGGGTAGGTGGCTAGGTGGCTAGGTGGCTAGGTGGGTAGGTGAGTAGGTGGGAAGGTGGGTAGGTGGGCAGGTGGGTAGGTGGCTAGGTGGCTAGGTGGCTAGGTGGCTAGGTGGGTAGGTGGGTAGGTGGGTAGGTGATAAGGTGGGTAGGTGGGTAGGTGGCTAGGTGGCTATGTGGGTAGGTGGGTAGGTGGGTAGGTGGGTAAGTGGCTAGGTGGCTAGGTGTGTAGGTGGCTAGGTGGCTAGGTGGCTAGGTGGGTAGGTGGAAAGGTGGGTAGGTGGGTAGGTGGGTAGGTGATAAGGTGGGTAGGTGGGTAGGTGGGTAGGTGGGTAGGTGATAAGGTGGGTAGGTGGGTAGGTGGGTAGGTGGGCAGGTGGGCAGGTGGCTAGGTGGCTAGGTGGGTAGGTGGCTAGATGGGTAGGTTGGTAGGTGGCTGGGTGGCTAGGTGGCTATGTGGCTAGGTGGTTAGGTAGGTAGGTGGCTAGGTGGGTAGGTGGCTAGGTGGCTAGGTGGGTAGGTGGCTAGGTGGCAAGGTGGGTAGGTGGGTAGGTGATAAGGTGGGTAGGTGGGTAGGTGGGTAGGTGGGTAGGTGGCTAGGTGGCTAGGTGGGTAGGTGGTTAGGTGGGTAGGTGGGTAGGTGGGTAGGTGATAAGGTGGGTAGGTGGGTAGGTGGGTAGATGGGTAGCTGGTTACGTGGGTAGGTGATAAGGTGATAAGGTGGGTAGGTGGGTAGGTGGCTAGGTGGGTAGGTGGCTAGGTGGCTAGGTGGGTAGGTGGCTAGGTGGGTAGGTGGCTAGGTGGGTAGTAGGGTAGGTGGCTAGGTGGCTAGGTGGCTAGGTGGGTAGGTGGGTAGTTGGCTAGGTGGCTAGGTGGCTAGGTGGGTAGGTGGCTAGGAGGCTAGGTGGGTATGTGGGTAGGTGGCTAGGTGGCTAGGTGGCTAGGTGGGTATGTGGCTAGGTGGCTAGGTGGCTCGGTGGCTAGGTGGGTAGGTGGGTAGGTGAGTAGGTGATAAGGTGGGTAGGTGGGTAGGTGGCTAGGTGGCTAGGTGGGTAGGTGGGTAGGTGGGTAAGTGGCTAGGTGGCTAGGTGGCTAGGTGTGTAGGTGGCTAGGTGGCTAGGTGGCTAGGTGGGTAGGTGGAAAGGTGGGTAGGTGGGTAGGTGATAAGGTGGGTAGGTGGGTAGGTGGGTAGGTTATAAGGTGGGTAGGTGGGTAGGTGGGAAGGTGGGCAGGTGGCTAGGTGGGTAGGTGGCTAGATGGGTAGGTTGGTAGGTGGCTGGGTGGCTAGGTGGCTAGGTGGGTAGGTGGCTAGGTGGCTAGGTGGGTAGGTGGCTAGATGGGTAGGTTGGTAGGTGGCTGGGTGGCTAGGTGGCTATGTGGCTAGGTGGCTAGGTGGGTAGGTGGCTAGGTGGCTAGGTGGGTAGGTGGCTAGGTGGGTAAGTGGCTAGGTGGGTAGGTGGCTAGGTGGCTAGGTGGGTATGTGGGTAGGTGGCTAGGTGGCTAGGTGGCTAGGTGGGTAGGTGGCTAGGTGGCTAGGTGGGTAGGTGGGTAGGTATGTAGGTGGGTAGGTGGCTAGGTGGCTAGGTGGGTAGGTGGGTAGGTGGGTAGGTGATAAGGTGATAAGGTGGGTAGGTGGGTAGGTGGGTAGGTGGCTAGGTGGGTAGGTGGGTAGGTGGGTAGGTAAGTAGGTGATAAGGTGGGTAGGTGGGTAGGTGGCTAGGTGGCTAGGTGGGTAGGTGGCTAGGTGGGTAGGTGGCTAGGTGGCTAGGTGGCTAGGTGGGTAGGTAGCTAGGTGGGTAGGTGGCTAGGTGGCTAAGTGGCTAAGTGGCTAGGTGGATAGATGGCTAGGTGGCTAGGTGGCTAGGTGGCTAGGTAGCTAGGTGGGTAGGTGGCTAGGTGGCTAGGTGACTAGGTGGGTAGGTGGCTAGGTGGGTAGGTGGGTAGGTGGCTAGGTGGGTAGGTGGCTAGGTGGCTAGCTGGGTAGGTGGGTAGGTGGCTAGGTGGGTAGGTGGCTAGGTGGCTAGGTGGGTAGGTGGGTAGGTGGCTAGGTGGCTAGGTGGCTATGTGGCTAGGTGGGTAGGTGGGTAGGTGGGTAGGTGGCTAGGTGGCTAGGTGGCTAGGTGGGTAGGTGGGTAGGTGATAAGGTGGGTAGGTGGGTAGGTGGGTAGGTGGGTAGGTGGGTAGGTGGGTAGGTGGGTAGGTGGGTAGGTAAGTAGGTGATAAGGTGGGTAGGTGGGTAGGTGGGTAGGTGGCTAGGTGGCTAGGTGGCTAGGTGGCTAGGTGGGTAGGTGGGTAGGTGGCTAGGTTGGTAGGTGGGTAGGTGGGTAGGTGGGCAGGTGGGTAGGTGGCTAGGTGGGTAGGTGGGTAGGTGGGTAGGTGATAATGTGGGTAGGTGGCTAGGTGGCTAGGTGGCTAGGTGGCTAGGTGGCTAGGTGGGTAGGTGGGTAGGTGGGTAAGTGGCTAGGTGGCTAGGTGGGTAGGTGGCAAGGTGGCTAGGTGGGTAGGTGGAAAGGTGGGTAGGTGATAAGGTGGGTAGGTGGGTAGGTGGGTAGGTGGGTAGGTGGGTAGGTGATAAGCTGGGTAGGTGGGTAGGTGAGCAGGTGGGCAGGTGGCTAGGTGGGTAGGTGGCTAGGTGAGTAGGTGGGTAGGTGGCTGGGTGGCTAGGTGGCTAGGTGGCTAGGTGGGTTGGTGGCTAGGTGGCTAGGTGGGTAGGTGGCTAGGTGGGTAGGTGGCTAGGTGGGTAGGTGGGTAGGATGGTAGGTGGGTAGGTGGCTAGGTGGCCAGGTGGCTAGGTGGGTAGGTGGGTAGTTGGGTAGGATGGTAGGTGGCTAGGTGGATAGGTGGGTAGGTGGCTAGGTGGCTAGGCGGCTAGGTGAGTAGGTGGGTAGGTGGGTAGGTGGGTAGGTGGGTAGGTGATAAGGTGATAAGTTGGGTAGGTGGGTAGGTGGGTAGGTAAGTAGGTGGGTAGGTGGGTAGGTGGCTAGTTGGCTAGGTGGGTAGGTGGCTAGGTGGCTAGGTGGCATGGTGGATAGGTGGGTAGGTGGGTAGGTGACTAGGTGGCTAAGTGGCTAGGTGGCTAGGTGGCTAGGTGGCTAGGTGGGTAGGTGGGTAGGTGGCTAGGTGGCTAGGTGGGTAGGTGGCTAGGTGGCTAGGTGGCTAGGTGGGTAGGTGGCTAGGTGGCTAGGTGGGTAGGTGGGTAGTTGGGTAGGTGATAAGGTAGGTAGGTGGGTAGGTGGGTAGGTAACTAGGTGGCTAGGTGGGTAGGTGGGTAGGTGGTTAGGTGGGTAGGTGGGTAGGTGATAAGGTGGGTAGGTGGGTAGGTGGGTAGGTGGGTACGTGGGTAGGTGATAAGGTGATAAGGTGGGTAGGTGGGTAGGTGGCTAGGTGGGTAGGTGGCTAGGTGGCTAGGTGGGTAGGTGGCTAGGTGGGTAGGTGGCTAGGTGGGTAGGTGGGTAGGTGGGCAGGTGGCTAGGTGGCTAGGTGGGTAGGTGGCTAGGTGGCTAGGTGGGTAGGTGGCTAGGTGGCTAGGTGGCTAGGTGGGTATGTGGGTAGGTGGCTAGGTGGCTAGGTGGCTAGGTGGGTAGGTGGCTAGGTGGCTAGGTGGCTAGGTGGCTAGGTGGCTAGGTGGCTAGGTGGCTAGGTGGGTAGGTGGGTAGGTGGCTAGGTGGCTAGGTGGCTAGGTGGGTAGGTGAGTAGGTGGGAAGGTGGGTAGGTGGGCAGGTGGGTAGGTGGCTAGGTGGCTAGGTGGCTAGGTGGGTAGGTGGGTAGGTGGGTAGGTGATAAGGTGGGTAGGTGGGTAGGTGGCTAGGTGGCTATGTGGGTAGGTGGGTAGGTGGGTAGGTGGGTAAGTGGCTAGGTGGCTAGGTGTGTAGGTGGCTAGGTGGCTAGGTGGCTAGGTGGCTAGGTGGGTAGGTGGAAAGGTGGGTAGGTGGGTAGGTGATAAGGTGGGTAGGTGGGTAGGTGGGTAGGTGGGTAGGTGATAAGGTGGGTAGGTGGGTAGGTGGGTAGGTGGGCAGGTGGGCAGGTGGCTAGGTGGGTAGGTGGCTAGATGGGTAGGTTGGTAGGTGGCTGGGTGGCTAGGTGGCTATGTGGCTAGGTGGTTAGGTAGGTAGGTGGCTAGGTGGCTAGGTTGGTAGGTGGCTAGGTGGGTAGGTGGCTAGGTGGGTAGGTGGGTAGGATGGTAGGTGGCTAGGTGGCTAGGTGGCTAGGTGGGTAGGTGGCTAAATGGCTAAGTGGCTAAGTGGCTAGGTGGCTAGATGGCTAGGTGGCTAGGTAGCTAGGTGGGTAGGTGGGTAGGTGGCTAGGTGGCTAGGTGGCTAGGTGGCTAGGTGAGTAGGTGGGTATGTGGGTAGGTGGGTAGGTGATAAGGTGATAAGGTGGGTAGGTGGGTAGGTGGGTAGGTGGGTAGGTGGGTAGGTAAGTAGGTGGCTAGGTGGCTAGGTGGGTAGGTGGGTAGGTGGCTAGGTGGCTAGGTGGGTAGGTGGGTAGGTGGCTAGGTGGCATGGTGGGTAGGTGGGTAGGTGGGTAGGTGGCTAGGTGGCTAGGTGGCTAAGTGGCTAGGTGGCTAGGTGGCTAGGTGGGTATGTGGATAGGTGGCTAGGTGGCTAGATGGCTAGGTGGGTATGTGGCTAGGTGGGTAGGTGGGTAGGTGGCTAGGTGGCTCGGTGGCTAGGTGGCTAGGTGGCTAGGTGGGTAGGTGGGTAGGTGAGTAGGTGATAAGGTGGGTAGGTGGTAGGTGGCTAGGTGGCTAGGTGGGTAGGTGGGTAGGTGGCTAGGTGGCTAGGTGGCTAGGTGGGTAGTTGAAAAGGTGGGTAAGTGATAAGGTCGGTAGGTGGGTAGGTGGGTAGGTTATAAGGTGGGTAGGTGGGTAGGTGGGTAGGTGGGTAGGTAAGTAGGTGATAAGGTGGGTAGGTGGGTAGGTGGGTAGGTGGCTAGGTGGCTAGGTGGCTAGGTGGGTAGGTGGCTAGGTGGATAGGTGGCTAGGTGGGTAGGTGGGTAGGTGGCTAGGTGGGTAGGTGGCTAGGTGGGTAGGTGGCTAGGTGGCTAAGTGGCTAAGTGGCTTGGTGGATAGAATGCTAGGTGGCTAGGTGGCTAGGTGGCTAGGTAGCTAGGTGGGTAGGTGGCTAGGTGGCTAGGTGGCTAGGTGGCTAGGTGGGTAGGTGGGTAGGTGGCTAGGTGGCTAGGTGGCTAGGTGGCTGGGTGGCTAGGTGGGTAGGTGGCTAGGTGGATAGATGGCTAGGTGGCTAGGTGGCTAGGTGGCTAGGTGGCTAGGTAGCTAGGTGGGTAGGTGGCTAGGTGGCTAGGTGGCTAGGTGGCTAGGTGGCTAGGTGGGTAGGTGGGTAGGTGGCTAGGTGGCTAGGTGGCTAGGTGGCTGGGTGGCTAGGTGGGTAGGTGGCTAGGTGGCTAGCTGGGTAGGTGGGTAGGTGGGTAGGTGGCTAGGTGGCTAGGTGGGTAGGTGGCTAG
Source organism: Ariolimax columbianus (assembly GCA_036924085.1). Lineage (NCBI taxonomy): Eukaryota > Metazoa > Mollusca > Gastropoda > Stylommatophora > Arionidae > Ariolimax > Ariolimax columbianus. Next base: position 21,389 of record JAVGWX010000150.1, read on the forward strand.
GTGGCTAGGTGGCTAGGTGGCTAGGTGGCTAGGTGGGTAGGTGGGTAGGTTGGTAGGTGGCTAGGTGGCTAGGTGGGTAGGTGGGTAGGTGGGTAGGTGATAAGGTGATAAGGTGGGTAGGTGGGTAGGTGGGTAGGTGGGTAGGTGGGTAGGTGGGTAGGTAAGTAGGTGATTAGGTGGGTAGGTGGCTAGGTGGCTAGGTGGCTAGGTGGCTAGGTGGCTAGGTGGCTAGGTGGGTAGGTGGCTAGGTGGCTAGGTGGGTAGGTGGGTAGGTGGCTAGGTGGCTAGGTGGGTAGGTGGGCAGGTGGGTAGGTGGGCAGGTGGGTAGGTGGGCAGGTGGGTAGGTGGCTAGGTGGGTAGGTGGGTAGGTGGGTAGGTGATAAGGTGGGTAGGTGGCTAGGTGGCTAGGTGGCTAGGTGGGTAGGTGGGTAGGTGGGTAAGTGGCTAGGTGGCTAGGTGGGTAGGTGGGTATGTGGCTAGGTGGCTAGGTGGCTAGGTGGAAAGGTGGGTAGGTGATAAGGTGGGTAGGTGGGTAGGTGGGTAGGTGGGTAGGTGATAAGCTGGGTAGGTGGGTAGGTGAGCAGGTGGGCAGGTGGCTAGGTGGCTAGGTGGGTAGGTGGCTAGGTGAGTAGGTGGGTAGGTGGCTGGGTGGCTAGGTGGCTAGGTGGGTTGGTGGCTAGGTGGCTAGGTGGGTAGGTGGCTAGGTGGGTAGGTGGCTAGGTGGGTAGGTGGGTAGGATGGTAGGTGGGTAGGTGGCTAGGTGGCCAGGTGGCTAGGTGGGTATGTGGGTAGGTGGGTAGGATGGTAGGTGGCTAGGTGGCTAGGTGGATAGGTGGGTAGGTGGCTAGGTGGCTAGGCGGTTAGGTGAGTAGGTGGGTAGGTGGGAAGGTGGGTAGGTGATAAGGTGATAAGTTGGGTAGGTGGGTAGGTGGGTAGGTGGGTAGGTAAGTAGGTGGGTAGGTGGGTAGGTGGCTAGTTGGCTAGGTGGGTAGGTGGCTAGGTGGCTAGGTGGCATGGTGGATAGGTGGGTAGGTGGGTAGGTGGCTAGGTGGCTAGGATGGTAGGTGGGTAGGTGGCTAGGTGGCCAGGTGGCTAGGTGGGTAGGTGGGTAGGTGGGTAGTTGGGTAGGATGGTAGGTGGCTAGGTGGCTAGGTGGGTAGGTGGGTAGGTGGGTAGGTGGCTAGGTGAGTAGGTGGGTAGGTGGGTAGGTGGGTAGGTGATAAGGTGATAAGGTGGGTATGTGGGTAGGTGGGTAGGTGGGTAGGTGGGTAGGTGGGTAGGTAAGTAGGTGATAAGGTGGGTAGCTGGGTAGGTGAGTAGGTGGCTAGGTGGCTAGGTGGGTAGGTGGCTAGGTGGCTAGGTGGCATGGTGGATAGGTGGGTAGGTGGGTAGGTGGCTAGGTGGCTAAGTGGCTAGGTGGCTAGGTGGCTAGGTGGGTAGGTGGGTAGGTGGCTAGGTGGCTAGGTGGCTGGGTGGCTAGGTGGGTAGGTGGCTAGGTGGCTAGCTGGGTAGGTGGGTAGGTGGGTAGGTGGCTAGGTGGCTAGGTGGCTAGGTGGCTAGGTGGCTTGGTGGCTAGGTGGCTAGGTGGGTAGGTGGGTAGGTGGGTAGGTGGCTAGGTGGCTAGGTGGGTAGGTGGGTAGGTGGGTAGGTGATAAGGTGATAAGGTGGGTAGGTGGGTAGGTGGGTAGGTGGGTAGGTGGGTAGGTGGGTAGGTAAGTAGGTGATTAGGTGGGTAGGTGGCTAGGTGGCTAGGTGGCTAGGTGGCTAGGTGGCTAGGTGGCTAGGTGGGTAGGTGGCTAGGTGGCTAGGTGGGTAGGTGGGTAGGTGGCTAGGTGGCTAGGTGGGTAGGTGGGCAGGTGGGTAGGTGGGCAGGTGGGTAGGTGGCTAGGTGGGTAGGTGGGTAGGTGGGTAGGTGATAAGGTGGGTAGGTGGCTAGGTGGCTAGGTGGCTAGGTGGGTAGGTGGGTAGGTGGGTAAGTGGCTAGGTGGCTAGGTGGGTAGGTGGGTATGTGGCTAGGTGGCTAGGTGGCTAGGTGGAAAGGTGGGTAGGTGATAAGGTGGGTAGGTGGGTAGGTGGGTAGGTGGGTAGGTGATAAGCTGGGTAGGTGGGTAGGTGAGCAGGTGGGCAGGTGGCTAGGTGGCTAGGTGGGTAGGTGGCTAGGTGAGTAGGTGGGTAGGTGGCTGGGTGGCTAGGTGGCTAGGTGGGTTGGTGGCTAGGTGGCTAGGTGGGTAGGTGGCTAGGTGGGTAGGTGGCTAGGTGGGTAGGTGGGTAGGATGGTAGGTGGGTAGGTGGCTAGGTGGCCAGGTGGCTAGGTGGGTATGTGGGTAGGTGGGTAGGATGGTAGGTGGCTAGGTGGCTAGGTGGATAGGTGGGTAGGTGGCTAGGTGGCTAGGCGGTTAGGTGAGTAGGTGGGTAGGTGGGAAGGTGGGTAGGTGATAAGGTGATAAGTTGGGTAGGTGGGTAGGTGGGTAGGTGGGTAGGTAAGTAGGTGGGTAGGTGGGTAGGTGGCTAGTTGGCTAGGTGGGTAGGTGGCTAGGTGGCTAGGTGGCATGGTGGATAGGTGGGTAGGTGGGTAGGTGGCTAGGTGGCTAGGATGGTAGGTGGGTAGGTGGCTAGGTGGCCAGGTGGCTAGGTGGGTAGGTGGGTAGGTGGGTAGTTGGGTAGGATGGTAGGTGGCTAGGTGGCTAGGTGGGTAGGTGGGTAGGTGGGTAGGTGGCTAGGTGAGTAGGTGGGTAGGTGGGTAGGTGGGTAGGTGATAAGGTGATAAGGTGGGTATGTGGGTAGGTGGGTAGGTGGGTAGGTGGGTAGGTGGGTAGGTAAGTAGGTGATAAGGTGGGTAGCTGGGTAGGTGAGTAGGTGGCTAGGTGGCTAGGTGGGTAGGTGGCTAGGTGGCTAGGTGGCATGGTGGATAGGTGGGTAGGTGGCTAGGTGGCTAGGTGGCTAAGTGGCTAGGTGGCTAGGTGGCTAGGTGGCTAGGTGGGTAGGTGGCTAGGTGGGTAGGTGGGTAGGTGGCTAGGTGGCTAGGTGGGTAGGTGGCTAGGTGGCTAGGTGGGTAGGTGGGTAGGTGATAAGGTGGGTAGGTGGGTAGGTGGGTAGGTGGGTAGGTGGCTAGGTGGCTAGGTGGGTAGGTGGTTAGGTGGGTAGGTGGGTAGGTGGGTAGGTGATAAGGTGGGTAGGTGGGTAGGTGGGTAGATGGGTAGCTGGTTACGTGGGTAGGTGATAAGGTGATAAGGTGGGTAGGTGGGTAGGTGGCTAGGTGGGTAGGTGGCTAGGTGGCTAGGTGGGTAGGTGGCTAGGTGGGTAGGTGGCTAGGTGGGTAGTAGGGTAGGTGGGCAGGTGGCTAGGTGGCTAGGTGGCTAGGTGGGTAGGTGGGTAGTTGGCTAGGTGGCTAGGTGGCTAGGTGGGTAGGTGGCTAGGAGGCTAGGTGGGTATGTGGGTAGGTGGCTAGGTGGCTAGGTGGCTAGGTGGGTATGTGGCTAGGTGGGTAGGTGGGTAGGTGGCTAGGTGGCTCGGTGGCTAGGTGGCTAGGTGGGTAGGTGGGTAGGTGAGTAGGTGATAAGGTGGGTAGGTGGGTAGGTGGCTAGGTGGCTAGGTGGGTAGGTGGGTAGGTGGGTAAGTGGCTAGGTGGCTAGGTGGCTAGGTGTGTAGGTGGCTAGGTGGCTAGGTGGCTAGGTGGGTAGGTGGAAAGGTGGGTAGGTGGGTAGGTGATAAGGTGGGTAGGTGGGTAGGTGGGTAGGTTATAAGGTGGGTAGGTGGGTAGGTGGGTAGGTGGGAAGGTGGGCAGGTGGCTAGGTGGGTAGGTGGCTAGATGGGTAGGTTGGTAGGTGGCTGGGTGGCTAGGTGGCTAGGTGGGTAGGTGGCTAGGTGGCTAGGTGGGTAGGTGGCTAGATGGGTAGGTTGGTAGGTGGCTGGGTGGCTAGGTGGCTATGTGGCTAGGTGGCTAGGTGGGTAGGTGGCTAGGTGGCTAGGTGGGTAGGTGGCTAGGTGGGTAAGTGGCTAGGTGGGTAGGTGGCTAGGTGGCTAGGTGGGTATGTGGGTAGGTGGCTAGGTGGCTAGGTGGCTAGGTGGGTAGGTGGCTAGGTGGCTAGGTGGCTAGGTGGGTAGGTGGGTAGGTGGGTAGGTGGGTAGGTGGCTAGGTGGGTAGGTGGGTAGGTGGGTAGGTGATAAGGTGATAAGGTGGGTAGGTGGGTAGGTGGGTAGGTGGCTAGGTGGGTAGGTGGGTAGGTGGGTAGGTAAGTAGGTGATAAGGTGGGTAGGTGGGTAGGTGGGTAGGTGGCTAGGTGGCTAGGTGGGTAGGTGGCTAGGTGGGTAGGTGGCTAGGTGGCTAGGTGGCTAGGTGGGTAGGTAGCTAGGTGGGTAGGTGGCTAGGTGGCTAAGTGGCTAAGTGGCTAGGTGGATAGATGGCTAGGTGGCTAGGTGGCTAGGTGGCTAGGTAGCTAGGTGGGTAGGTGGCTAGGTGGCTAGGTGACTAGGTGGGTAGGTGGCTAGGTGGGTAGGTGGGTAGGTGGCTAGGTGGGTAGGTGGCTAGGTGGCTAGCTGGGTAGGTGGGTAGGTGGCTAGGTGGGTAGGTGGCTAGGTGGCTAGGTGGGTAGGTGGGTAGGTGGCTAGGTGGCTAGGTGGCTATGTGGCTAGGTGGCTAGGTGGGTAGGTGGGTAGGTGGGTAGGTGGCTAGGTGGCTAGGTGGGTAGGTGGGTAGGTGGGTAGGTGATAAGGTGGGTAGGTGGGTAGGTGGGTAGGTGGGTAGGTGGGTAGGTGGGTAGGTGGGTAGGTGGGTAGGTGGGTAGGTAAGTAGGTGATAAGGTGGGTAGGTGGGTAGGTGGGTAGGTGGCTAGGTGGCTAGGTGGCTAGGTGGCTAGGTGGGTAGGTGGGTAGGTGGCTAGGTTGGTAGGTGGGTAGGTGGGTAGGTGGGCAGGTGGGTAGGTGGCTAGGTGGGTAGGTGGGTAGGTGGGTAGGTGATAATGTGGGTAGGTGGCTAGGTGGCTAGGTGGCTAGGTGGCTAGGTGGCTAGGTGGGTAGGTGGGTAGGTGGGTAAGTGGCTAGGTGGCTAGGTGGGTAGGTGGCTAGGTGGCTAGGTGGGTAGGTGGAAAGGTGGGTAGGTGATAAGGTGGGTAGGTGGGTAGGTGGGTAGGTGGGTAGGTGGGTAGGTGATAAGCTGGGTAGGTGGGTAGGTGAGCAGGTGGGCAGGTGGCTAGGTGGGTAGGTGGCTAGGTGAGTAGGTGGGTAGGTGGCTGGGTGGCTAGGTGGCTAGGTGGCTAGGTGGGTTGGTGGCTAGGTGGCTAGGTGGGTAGGTGGCTAGGTGGGTAGGTGGCTAGGTGGGTAGGTGGGTAGGATGGTAGGTGGGTAGGTGGCTAGGTGGCCAGGTGGCTAGGTGGGTAGGTGGGTAGTTGGGTAGGATGGTAGGTGGCTAGGTGGATAGGTGGGTAGGTGGCTAGGTGGCTAGGTGAGTAGGTGGGTAGGTGGGTAGGTGGGTAGGTGGGTAGGTGATAAGGTGATAAGTTGGGTAGGTGGGTAGGTGGGTAGGTAAGTAGGTGGGTAGGTGGGTAGGTGGCTAGTTGGCTAGGTGGGTAGGTGGCTAGGTGGCTAGGTGGCGTGGTGGATAGGTGGGTAGGTGGGTAGGTGACTAGGTGGCTAAGTGGCTAGGTGGCTAGGTGGCTAGGTGGCTAGGTGGGTAGGTGGGTAGGTGGCTAGGTGGCTAGGTGGGTAGGTGGCTAGGTGGCTAGGTGGCTAGGTGGCTAGGTGGCTAGGTGGGTAGGTGGGTAGGTGGGTAGTTGGGTAGGTGATAAGGTAGGTAGGTGGGTAGGTGGGTAGGTAACTAGGTGGCTAGGTGGGTAGGTGGGTAGGTGGTTAGGTGGGTAGGTGGGTAGGTGATAAGGTGGGTAGGTGGGTAGGTGGGTAGGTGGGTACGTGGGTAGGTGATAAGGTGATAAGGTGGGTAGGTGGGTAGGTGGCTAGGTGGGTAGGTGGCTAGGTGGCTAGGTGGGTAGGTGGCTAGGTGGGTAGGTGGCTAGGTGGGTAGGTGGGTAGGTGGGCAGGTGGCTAGGTGGCTAGGTGGGTAGGTGGCTAGGTGGCTAGGTGGGTAGGTGGCTAGGTGGCTAGGTGGCTAGGTGGCTAGGTGGGTAGGTGGCTAGGTGGCTAGGTGGCTAGGTGGGTAGGTGGCTAGGTGGCTAGGTGGCTAGGTGGCTAGGTGGCTAGGTGGCTAGGTGGGTAGGTGGCTAGGTGGCTAGGTGGCTAGGTGGGTAGGTGAGTAGGTGGGAAGGTGGGTAGGTGGGCAGGTGGGTAGGTGGCTAGGTGGCTAGGTGGCTAGGTGGGTAGGTGGGTAGGTGGGTAGGTGATAAGGTGGGTAGGTGGGTAGGTGGCTAGGTGGCTATGTGGGTAGGTGGGTAGGTGGGTAGGTGGGTAAGTGGCTAGGTGGCTAGGTGTGTAGGTGGCTAGGTGGCTAGGTGGCTAGGTGGCTAGGTGTGTAGGTGGCTAGGTAGCTAGGTGGGTAGGTGGCTAGGTGGCTAGGTGGCTAGGTGGCTAGGTGGGTAGGTGGGTAGGTGGCTAGGTGGCTAGGTGGCTAGGTGGCTGGGTGGCTAGGTGGGTAGGTGGCTAGGTGGATAGATGGCTAGGTGGCTAGGTGGCTAGGTGGCTAGGTGGCTAGGTAGCTAGGTGGGTAGGTGGCTAGGTGGCTAGGTGGCTAGGTGGCTAGGTGGCTAGGTGGGTAGGTGGGTAGGTGGCTAGGTGGCTAGGTGGCTAGGTGGCTGGGTGGCTAGGTGGGTAGGTGGCTAGGTGGCTAGCTGGGTAGGTGGGTAGGTGGGTAGGTGGCTAGGTGGCTAGGTGGGTAGGTGGCTAGGTGGCTAGGTGGCTAGGTGGCTAGGTGGCTAGGTGGGTAGGTGGGTAGGTTGGTAGGTGGCTAGGTGGCTAGGTGGGTAGGTGGGTAGGTGGGTAGGTGATAAGGTGATAAGGTGGGTAGGTGGGTAGGTGGGTAGGTGGGTAGGTGGGTAGGTGGGTAGGTAAGTAGGTGATTAGGTGGGTAGGTGGCTAGGTGGCTAGGTGGCTAGGTGGCTAGGTGGCTAGGTGGCTAGGTGGGTAGGTGGCTAGGTGGCTAGGTGGGTAGGTGGGTAGGTGGCTAGGTGGCTAGGTGGGTAGGTGGGCAGGTGGGTAGGTGGGCAGGTGGGTAGGTGGGCAGGTGGGTAGGTGGCTAGGTGGGTAGGTGGGTAGGTGGGTAGGTGATAAGGTGGGTAGGTGGCTAGGTGGCTAGGTGGCTAGGTGGGTAGGTGGGTAGGTGGGTAAGTGGCTAGGTGGCTAGGTGGGTAGGTGGGTATGTGGCTAGGTGGCTAGGTGGCTAGGTGGAAAGGTGGGTAGGTGATAAGGTGGGTAGGTGGGTAGGTGGGTAGGTGGGTAGGTGATAAGCTGGGTAGGTGGGTAGGTGAGCAGGTGGGCAGGTGGCTAGGTGGCTAGGTGGGTAGGTGGCTAGGTGAGTAGGTGGGTAGGTGGCTGGGTGGCTAGGTGGCTAGGTGGGTTGGTGGCTAGGTGGCTAGGTGGGTAGGTGGCTAGGTGGGTAGGTGGCTAGGTGGGTAGGTGGGTAGGATGGTAGGTGGGTAGGTGGCTAGGTGGCCAGGTGGCTAGGTGGGTATGTGGGTAGGTGGGTAGGATGGTAGGTGGCTAGGTGGCTAGGTGGATAGGTGGGTAGGTGGCTAGGTGGCTAGGCGGTTAGGTGAGTAGGTGGGTAGGTGGGAAGGTGGGTAGGTGATAAGGTGATAAGTTGGGTAGGTGGGTAGGTGGGTAGGTGGGTAGGTAAGTAGGTGGGTAGGTGGGTAGGTGGCTAGTTGGCTAGGTGGGTAGGTGGCTAGGTGGCTAGGTGGCATGGTGGATAGGTGGGTAGGTGGGTAGGTGGCTAGGTGGCTAGGATGGTAGGTGGGTAGGTGGCTAGGTGGCCAGGTGGCTAGGTGGGTAGGTGGGTAGGTGGGTAGTTGGGTAGGATGGTAGGTGGCTAGGTGGCTAGGTGGGTAGGTGGGTAGGTGGGTAGGTGGCTAGGTGAGTAGGTGGGTAGGTGGGTTGGTGGGTAGGTAATAAGGTGATAAGGTGGGTATGTGGGTAGGTGGGTAGGTGGGTAGGTGGGTAGGTGGGTAGGTAAGTAGGTGATAAGGTGGGTAGCTGGGTAGGTGAGTAGGTGGCTAGGTGGCTAGGTGGGTAGGTGGCTAGGTGGCTAGGTGGCATGGTGGATAGGTGGGTAGGTGGGTAGGTGGCTAGGTGGCTAAGTGGCTAGGTGGCTAGGTGGCTAGGTGGGTAGGTGGGTAGGTGGCTAGGTGGCTAGGTGGCTGGGTGGCTAGGTGGGTAGGTGGCTAGGTGGCTAGCTGGGTAGGTGGGTAGGTGGGTAGGTGGCTAGGTGGCTAGGTGGGTAGGTGGCTAGGTGGCTAGGTGGCTTGGTGGCTAGGTGGCTAGGTGGGTAGGTGGGTAGGTGGGTAGGTGGCTAGGTGGCTAGGTGGGTAGGTGGGTAGGTGGGTAGGTGATAAGGTGATAAGGTGGGTAGGTGGGTAGGTGGGTAGGTGGGTAGGTGGGTAGGTGGGTAGGTAAGTAGGTGATTAGGTGGGTAGGTGGCTAGGTGGCTAGGTGGCTAGGTGGCTAGGTGGCTAGGTGGCTAGGTGGGTAGGTGGCTAGGTGGCTAGGTGGGTAGGTGGGTAGGTGGCTAGGTGGCTAGGTGGGTAGGTGGGCAGGTGGGTAGGTGGGCAGGTGGGTAGGTGGCTAGGTGGGTAGGTGGGTAGGTGGGTAGGTGATAAGGTGGGTAGGTGGCTAGGTGGCTAGGTGGCTAGGTGGGTAGGTGGGTAGGTGGGTAAGTGGCTAGGTGGCTAGGTGGGTAGGTGGGTATGTGGCTAGGTGGCTAGGTGGCTAGGTGGAAAGGTGGGTAGGTGATAAGGTGGGTAGGTGGGTAGGTGGGTAGGTGGGTAGGTGATAAGCTGGGTAGGTGGGTAGGTGAGCAGGTGGGCAGGTGGCTAGGTGGCTAGGTGGGTAGGTGGCTAGGTGAGTAGGTGGGTAGGTGGCTGGGTGGCTAGGTGGCTAGGTGGGTTGGTGGCTAGGTGGGTAGGTGGCTAGGTGGGTAGGTGGCTAGGTGGGTAGGTGGGTAGGATGGTAGGTGGGTAGGTGGCTAGGTGGCCAGGTGGCTAGGTGGGTATGTGGGTAGGTGGGTAGGATGGTAGGTGGCTAGGTGGCTAGGTGGATAGGTGGGTAGGTGGCTAGGTGGCTAGGCGGTTAGGTGAGTAGGTGGGTAGGTGGGAAGGTGGGTAGGTGATAAGGTGATAAGTTGGGTAGGTGGGTAGGTGGGTAGGTGGGTAGGTAAGTAGGTGGGTAGGTGGGTAGGTGGCTAGTTGGCTAGGTGGGTAGGTGGCTAGGTGGCTAGGTGGCATGGTGGATAGGTGGGTAGGTGGGTAGGTGGCTAGGTGGCTAGGATGGTAGGTGGGTAGGTGGCTAGGTGGCCAGGTGGCTAGGTGGGTAGGTGGGTAGGTGGGTAGTTGGGTAGGATGGTAGGTGGCTAGGTGGCTAGGTGGGTAGGTGGGTAGGTGGGTAGGTGGCTAGGTGAGTAGGTGGGTAGGTGGGTAGGTGGGTAGGTGATAAGGTGATAAGGTGGGTATGTGGGTAGGTGGGTAGGTGGGTAGGTGGGTAGGTGGGTAGGTAAGTAGGTGATAAGGTGGGTAGCTGGGTAGGTGAGTAGGTGGCTAGGTGGCTAGGTGGGTAGGTGGCTAGGTGGCTAGGTGGCATGGTGGATAGGTGGGTAGGTGGCTAGGTGGCTAGGTGGCTAAGTGGCTAGGTGGCTAGGTGGCTAGGTGGCTAGGTGGGTAGGTGGCTAGGTGGGTAGGTGGGTAGGTGGCTAGGTGGCTAGGTGGGTAGGTGGCTAGGTGGCTAGGTGGGTAGGTGGGTAGGTGATAAGGTGGGTAGGTGGGTAGGTGGGTAGGTGGGTAGGTGGCTAGGTGGCTAGGTGGGTAGGTGGTTAGGTGGGTAGGTGGGTAGGTGGGTAGGTGATAAGGTGGGTAGGTGGGTAGGTGGGTAGATGGGTAGCTGGTTACGTGGGTAGGTGATAAGGTGATAAGGTGGGTAGGTGGGTAGGTGGCTAGGTGGGTAGGTGGCTAGGTGGCTAGGTGGGTAGGTGGCTAGGTGGGTAGGTGGCTAGGTGGGTAGTAGGGTAGGTGGGCAGGTGGCTAGGTGGCTAGGTGGCTAGGTGGGTAGGTGGGTAGTTGGCTAGGTGGCTAGGTGGCTAGGTGGGTAGGTGGCTAGGAGGCTAGGTGGGTATGTGGGTAGGTGGCTAGGTGGCTAGGTGGCTAGGTGGGTATGTGGCTAGGTGGGTAGGTGGGTAGGTGGCTAGGTGGCTCGGTGGCTAGGTGGCTAGGTGGGTAGGTGGGTAGGTGAGTAGGTGATAAGGTGGGTAGGTGGGTAGGTGGCTAGGTGGCTAGGTGGGTAGGTGGGTAGGTGGGTAAGTGGCTAGGTGGCTAGGTGGCTAGGTGTGTAGGTGGCTAGGTGGCTAGGTGGCTAGGTGGGTAGGTGGAAAGGTGGGTAGGTGGGTAGGTGATAAGGTGGGTAGGTGGGTAGGTGGGTAGGTTATAAGGTGGGTAGGTGGGTAGGTGGGTAGGTGGGAAGGTGGGCAGGTGGCTAGGTGGGTAGGTGGCTAGATGGGTAGGTTGGTAGGTGGCTGGGTGGCTAGGTGGCTAGGTGGGTAGGTGGCTAGGTGGCTAGGTGGGTAGGTGGCTAGATGGGTAGGTTGGTAGGTGGCTGGGTGGCTAGGTGGCTATGTGGCTAGGTGGCTAGGTGGGTAGGTGGCTAGGTGGCTAGGTGGGTAGGTGGCTAGGTGGGTAAGTGGCTAGGTGGGTAGGTGGCTAGGTGGCTAGGTGGGTATGTGGGTAGGTGGCTAGGTGGCTAGGTGGCTAGGTGGGTAGGTGGCTAGGTGGCTAGGTGGCTAGGTGGGTAGGTGGGTAGGTGGGTAGGTGGGTAGGTGGCTAGGTGGGTAGGTGGGTAGGTGGGTAGGTGATAAGGTGATAAGGTGGGTAGGTGGGTAGGTGGGTAGGTGGCTAGGTGGGTAGGTGGGTAGGTGGGTAGGTAAGTAGGTGATAAGGTGGGTAGGTGGGTAGGTGGGTAGGTGGCTAGGTGGCTAGGTGGGTAGGTGGCTAGGTGGGTAGGTGGCTAGGTGGCTAGGTGGCTAGGTGGGTAGGTAGCTAGGTGGGTAGGTGGCTAGGTGGCTAAGTGGCTAAGTGGCTAGGTGGATAGATGGCTAGGTGGCTAGGTGGCTAGGTAGCTAGGTGGGTAGGTGGCTAGGTGGCTAGGTGACTAGGTGGGTAGGTGGCTAGGTGGGTAGGTGGGTAGGTGGCTAGGTGGGTAGGTGGCTAGGTGGCTAGCTGGGTAGGTGGGTAGGTGGCTAGGTGGGTAGGTGGCTAGGTGGCTAGGTGGGTAGGTGGGTAGGTGGCTAGGTGGCTAGGTGGCTATGTGGCTAGGTGGCTAGGTGGGTAGGTGGGTAGGTGGCTAGGTGGCTAGGTGGCTAGGTGGGTAGGTGGGTAGGTGGGTAGGTGATAAGGTGGGTAGGTGGGTAGGTGGGTAGGTGGGTAGGTGGGTAGGTGGGTAGGTGGGTAGGTGGGTAGGTAAGTAGGTGATAAGGTGGGTAGGTGGGTAGGTGGGTAGGTGGCTAGGTGGCTAGGTGGCTAGGTGGCTAGGTGGGTAGGTGGGTAGGTGGCTAGGTTGGTAGGTGGGTAGGTGGGTAGGTGGGCAGGTGGGTAGGTGGCTAGGTGGGTAGGTGGGTAGGTGGGTAGGTGATAATGTGGGTAGGTGGCTAGGTGGCTAGGTGGCTAGGTGGCTAGGTGGCTAGGTGGGTAGGTGGGTAGGTGGGTAAGTGGCTAGGTGGCTAGGTGGGTAGGTGGCTAGGTGGCTAGGTGGGTAGGTGGAAAGGTGGGTAGGTGATAAGGTGGGTAGGTGGGTAGGTGGGTAGGTGGGTAGGTGGGTAGGTGATAAGCTGGGTAGGTGGGTAGGTGAGCAGGTGGGCAGGTGGCTAGGTGGGTAGGTGGCTAGGTGAGTAGGTGGGTAGGTGGCTGGGTGGCTAGGTGGCTAGGTGGCTAGGTGGGTTGGTGGCTAGGTGGCTAGGTGGGTAGGTGGCTAGGTGGGTAGGTGGCTAGGTGGGTAGGTGGGTAGGATGGTAGGTGGGTAGGTGGCTAGGTGGCCAGGTGGCTAGGTGGGTAGGTGGGTAGTTGGGTAGGATGGTAGGTGGCTAGGTGGATAGGTGGGTAGGTGGCTAGGTGGCTAGGTGAGTAGGTGGGTAGGTGGGTAGGTGGGTAGGTGGGTAGGTGATAAGGTGATAAGTTGGGTAGGTGGGTAGGTGGGTAGGTAAGTAGGTGGGTAGGTGGGTAGGTGGCTAGTTGGCTAGGTGGGTAGGTGGCTAGGTGGCTAGGTGGCATGGTGGATAGGTGGGTAGGTGGGTAGGTGACTAGGTGGCTAAGTGGCTAGGTGGCTAGGTGGCTAGGTGGCTAGGTGGGTAGGTGGGTAGGTGGCTAGGTGGCTAGGTGGGTAGGTGGCTAGGTGGCTAGGTGGCTAGGTGGCTAGGTGGCTAGGTGGCTAGGTGGGTAGGTGGGTAGTTGGGTAGGTGATAAGGTAGGTAGGTGGGTAGGTGGGTAGGTAACTAGGTGGCTAGGTGGGTAGGTGGGTAGGTGGTTAGGTGGGTAGGTGGGTAGGTGATAAGGTGGGTAGGTGGGTAGGTGGGTAGGTGGGTACGTGGGTAGGTGATAAGGTGATAAGGTGGGTAGGTGGGTAGGTGGCTAGGTGGGTAGGTGGCTAGGTGGCTAGGTGGGTAGGTGGCTAGGTGGGTAGGTGGCTAGGTGGGTAGGTGGGTAGGTGGGCAGGTGGCTAGGTGGCTAGGTGGGTAGGTGGCTAGGTGGCTAGGTGGGTAGGTGGCTAGGTGGCTAGGTGGCTAGGTGGCTAGGTGGGTAGGTGGCTAGGTGGCTAGGTGGCTAGGTGGGTAGGTGGCTAGGTGGCTAGGTGGCTAGGTGGCTAGGTGGCTAGGTGGGTAGGTGGGTAGGTGGCTAGGTGGCTAGGTGGCTAGGTGGGTAGGTGAGTAGGTGGGAAGGTGGGTAGGTGGGCAGGTGGGTAGGTGGCTAGGTGGCTAGGTGGCTAGGTGGGTAGGTGGGTAGGTGGGTAGGTGATAAGGTGGGTAGGTGGGTAGGTGGCTAGGTGGCTATGTGGGTAGGTGGGTAGGTGGGTAGGTGGGTAAGTGGCTAGGTGGCTAGGTGTGTAGGTGGCTAGGTGGCTAGGTGGCTAGGTGGCTAGGTGGGTAGGTGGAAAGGTGGGTAGGTGGGTAGGTGATAAGGTGGGTAGGTGGGTAGGTGGGTAGGTGATAAGGTGGGTAGGTGGGTAGGTGGGTAGGTGGGTAGGTGGGCAGGTGGGCAGGTGGCTAGGTGGCTAGGTGGGTAGGTGGCTAGATGGGTAGGTTGGTAGGTGGCTGGGTGGCTAGGTGGCTATGTGGCTAGGTGGCTAGGTGGGTAGGTGGCTAGGTGGCTAGGTGGGTAGGTGGCTAGGTGGGTAAGTGGCTAGGTGGGTAGGTGGCTAGGTGGCTAGGTGGGTATGTGGGTAGGTGGCTAGGTGGCTAGGTGGCTAGGTGGGTAGGTGGCTAGGTGGCTAGGTGGCTAGGTGGGTAGGTGGGTAGGTGGGTAGGTGGGTAGGTGGCTAGGTGGGTAGGTGGGTAGGTGGGTAGGTGATAAGGTGATAAGGTGGGTAGGTGGGTAGGTGGGTAGGTGGCTAGGTGGGTAGGTGGGTAGGTGGGTAGGTAAGTAGGTGATAAGGTGGGTAGGTGGGTAGGTGGGTAGGTGGCTAGGTGGCTAGGTGGGTAGGTGGCTAGGTGGGTAGGTGGCTAGGTGGCTAGGTGGGTAGGTAGCTAGGTGGGTAGGTGGCTAGGTGGCTAAGTGGCTAAGTGGCTAGGTGGATAGATGGCTAGGTGGCTAGGTGGCTAGGTGGCTAGGTAGCTAGGTGGGTAGGTGGCTAGGTGGCTAGGTGACTAGGTGGGTAGGTGGCTAGGTGGGTAGGTGGGTAGGTGGCTAGGTGGGTAGGTGGCTAGGTGGCTAGCTGGGTAGGTGGGTAGGTGGCTAGGTGGGTAGGTGGCTAGGTGGCTAGGTGGGTAGGTGGGTAGGTGGCTAGGTGGCTAGGTGGCTATGTGGCTAGGTGGCTAGGTGGGTAGGTGGGTAGGTGGGTAGGTGGCTAGGTGGCTAGGTGGGTAGGTGGGTAGGTGGGTAGGTGATAAGGTGGTTAGGTGGGTAGGTGGGTAGGTGGGTAGGTGGGTAGGTGGGTAGGTGGGTAGGTGGGTAGGTAAGTAGGTGATAAGGTGGGTAGGTGGGTAGGTGGGTAGGTGGCTAGGTGGCTAGGTGGCTAGGTGGCTAGGTGGGTAGGTGGGTAGGTGGCTAGGTTGGTAGGTGGGTAGGTGGGTAGGTGGGCAGGTGGGTAGGTGGCTAGGTGGGTAGGTGGGTAGGTGGGTAGGTGATAATGTGGGTAGGTGGCTAGGTGGCTAGGTGGCTAGGTGGCTAGGTGGCTAGGTGGCTAGGTGGGTAGGTGGGTAAGTGGCTAGGTGGCTAGGTGGGTAGGTGGCTAGGTGGCTAGGTGGGTAGGTGGAAAGGTGGGTAGGTGATAAGGTGGGTAGGTGGGTAGGTGGGTAGGTGGGTAGGTGGGTAGGTGATAAGCTGGGTAGGTGGGTAGGTGAGCAGGTGGGCAGGTGGCTAGGTGGGTAGGTGGCTAGGTGAGTAGGTGGGTAGGTGGCTGGGTGGCTAGGTGGCTAGGTGGCTAGGTGGGTTGGTGGCTAGGTGGCTAGGTGGGTAGGTGGCTAGGTGGGTAGGTGGCTAGGTGGGTAGGTGGGTAGGATGGTAGGTGGGTAGGTGGCTAGGTGGCCAGGTGGCTAGGTGGGTAGGTGGGTAGTTGGGTAGGATGGTAGGTGGCTAGGTGGATAGGTGGGTAGGTGGCTAGGTGGCTAGGTGAGTAGGTGGGTAGGTGGGTAGGTGGGTAGGTGGGTAGGTGATAAGGTGATAAGTTGGGTAGGTGGGTAGGTGGGTAGGTAAGTAGGTGGGTAGGTGGGTAGGTGGCTAGTTGGCTAGGTGGGTAGGTGGCTAGGTGGCTAGGTGGCATGGTGGATAGGTGGGTAGGTGGGTAGGTGACTAGGTGGCTAAGTGGCTAGGTGGCTAGGTGGCTAGGTGGCTAGGTGGGTAGGTGGGTAGGTGGCTAGGTGGCTAGGTGGGTAGGTGGCTAGGTGGCTAGGTGGCTAGGTGGCTAGGTGGCTAGGTGGCTAGGTGGGTAGGTGGGTAGTTGGGTAGGTGATAAGGTAGGTAGGTGGGTAGGTGGGTAGGTAACTAGGTGGCTAGGTGGGTAGGTGGGTAGGTGGTTAGGTGGGTAGGTGGGTAGGTGATAAGGTGGGTAGGTGGGTAGGTGGGTACGTGGGTAGGTGATAAGGTGATAAGGTGGGTAGGTGGGTAGGTGGCTAGGTGGGTAGGTGGCTAGGTGGCTAGGTGGGTAGGTGGCTAGGTGGGTAGGTGGCTAGGTGGGTAGGTGGGTAGGTGGGCAGGTGGCTAGGTGGCTAGGTGGGTAGGTGGCTAGGTGGCTAGGTGGGTAGGTGGCTAGGTGGCTAGGTGGCTAGGTGGCTAGGTGGGTAGGTGGCTAGGTGGCTAGGTGGCTAGGTGGGTAGGTGGCTAGGTGGCTAGGTGGCTAGGTGGCTAGGTGGCTAGGTGGCTAGGTGGGTAGGTGGGTAGGTGGCTAGGTGGCTAGGTGGCTAGGTGGGTAGGTGAGTAGGTGGGAAGGTGGGTAGGTGGGCAGGTGGGTAGGTGGCTAGGTGGCTAGGTGGCTAGGTGGGTAGGTGGGTAGGTGGGTAGGTGATAAGGTGGGTAGGTGGGTAGGTGGCTAGGTGGCTATGTGGGTAGGTGGGTAGGTGGGTAGGTGGGTAAGTGGCTAGGTGGCTAGGTGTGTAGGTGGCTAGGTGGCTAGGTGGCTAGGTGGCTAGGTGGGTAGGTGGAAAGGTGGGTAGGTGGGTAGGTGATAAGGTGGGTAGGTGGGTAGGTGGGTAGGTGGGTAGGTGATAAGGTGGGTAGGTGGGTAGGTGGGTAGGTGGGTAGGTGGGCAGGTGGGCAGGTGGCTAGGTGGCTAGGTGGGTAGGTGGCTAGATGGGTAGGTTGGTAGGTGGCTGGGTGGCTAGGTGGCTATGTGGCTAGGTGGTTAGGTAGGTAGGTGGCTAGGTGGCTAGGTTGGTAGGTGGCTAGGTGGGTAGGTGGCTAGGTGGGTAGGTGGGTAGGATGGTAGGTGGCTAGGTGGCTAGGTGGCTAGGTGGGTAGGTGGCTAAATGGCTAAGTGGCTAAGTGGCTAGGTGGCTAGATGGCTAGGTGGCTAGGTAGCTAGGTGGGTAGGTGGGTAGGTGGCTAGGTGGCTAGGTGGCTAGGTGGCTAGGTGGCTAGGTGAGTAGGTGGGTATGTGGGTAGGTGGGTAGGTGATAAGGTAATAAGGTGGGTAGGTGGGTAGGTGGGTAGGTGGGTAGGTGGGTAGGTGGCTAGGTGGCTAGGTGGGTAGGTGGGTAGGTGGCTAGGTGGCTAGGTGGGTAGGTGGGTAGGTGGCTAGGTGGCATGGTGGGTAGGTGGGTAGGTGGGTAGGTGGCTAGGTGGCTAGGTGGCTAAGTGGCTAGGTGGCTAGGTGGGTATGTGGATAGGTGGCTAGGTGGCTAGATGGCTAGGTGGGTATGTGGCTAGGTGGGTAGGTGGGTAGGTGGCTAGGTGGCTCGGTGGCTAGGTGGCTAGGTGGCTAGGTGGGTAGGTGGGTAGGTGAGTAGGTGATAAGGTGGGTAGGTGGTAGGTGGCTAGGTGGCTAGGTGGGTAGGTGGGTAAGTGGCTAGGTGGCTAGGTGGCTAGGTGGCTAGGTGGGTAGGTGGAAAGGTGGGTAGGTGATAAGGTGGGTAGGTGGGTAGGTGGGTAGGTTATAAGGTGGGTAGGTGGGTAGGTGGGTAGGTGGGTAGGTGGGTAGGTGGCTAGGTGGCTAGGTGGCTAGGTGGGTAGGTGGGTAGGTGGCTAGGTGGATAGGTGGCTAGGTGGGTAGGTGGGTAGGTGGCTAGGTGGGTAGGTGGCTAGGTGGGTAGGTGGCTAGGTGGCTAAGTGGCTAAGTGGCTAGGTGGATAGATGGCTAGGTGGCTAGGTGGCTAGGTGGCTAGGTAGCTAGGTGGGTAGGTGGCTAGGTGGCTAGGTGGCTAGGTGGGTAGGTGGGTAGGTGGCTAGGTGGCTAGGTGGCTAGGTGGCTGGGTGGCTAGGTGGGTAGGTGGCTAGGTGGATAGATGGCTAGGTGGCTAGGTGGCTAGGTGGCTAGGTGGCTAGGTAGCTAGGTGGGTAGGTGGCTAGGTGGCTAGGTGGCTAGGTGGCTAGGTGGCTAGGTGGGTAGGTGGGTAGGTGGCTAGGTGGCTAGGTGGCTAGGTGGCTGGGTGGCTAGGTGGGTAGGTGGCTAGGTGGCTAGCTGGGTAGGTGGGTAGGTGGCTAGGTGGCTAGGTGGGTAGGTGGCTAGGTGGCTAGGTGGCTAGGTGGCTAGGTGGCTAGGTGGGTAGGTGGGTAGGTTGGTAGGTGGCTAGGTGGCTAGGTGGGTAGGTGGGTAGGTGGGTAGGTGATAAGGTGATAAGGTGGGTAGGTGGGTAGGTGGGTAGGTGGGTAAGTGGGTAGGTGGGTAGGTGGGTAGGTAAGTAGGTGATTAGGTGGGTAGGTGGCTAGGTGGCTAGGTGGCTAGGTGGCTAGGTGGCTAGGTGGCTAGGTGGGTAGGTGGCTAGGTGGCTAGGTGGGTAGGTGGGTAGGTGGCTAGGTGGCTAGGTGGGTAGGTGGGCAGGTGGGTAGGTGGGCAGGTGGGTAGGTGGCTAGGTGGGTAGGTGGGTAGGTGGGTAGGTGATAAGGTGGGTAGGTGGCTAGGTGGCTAGGTGGCTAGGTGGGTAGGTGGGTAGGTGGGTAAGTGGCTAGGTGGCTAGGTGGGTAGGTGGGTATGTGGCTAGGTGGCTAGGTGGCTAGGTGGAAAGGTGGGTAGGTGATAAGGTGGGTAGGTGGGTAGGTGGGTAGGTGGGTAGGTGATAAGCTGGGTAGGTGGGTAGGTGAGCAGGTGGGCAGGTGGCTAGGTGGCTAGGTGGGTAGGTGGCTAGGTGAGTAGGTGGGTAGGTGGCTGGGTGGCTAGGTGGCTAGGTGGGTTGGTGGCTAGGTGGCTAGGTGGGTAGGTGGCTAGGTGGGTAGGTGGCTAGGTGGGTAGGTGGGTAGGATGGTAGGTGGGTAGGTGGCTAGGTGGCCAGGTGGCTAGGTGGGTATGTGGGTAGGTGGGTAGGATGGTAGGTGGCTAGGTGGCTAGGTGGATAGGTGGGTAGGTGGCTAGGTGGCTAGGCGGTTAGGTGAGTAGGTGGGTAGGTGGGAAGGTGGGTAGGTGATAAGGTGATAAGTTGGGTAGGTGGGTAGGTGGGTAGGTGGGTAGGTAAGTAGGTGGGTAGGTGGGTAGGTGGCTAGTTGGCTAGGTGGGTAGGTGGCTAGGTGGCTAGGTGGCATGGTGGATAGGTGGGTAGGTGGGTAGGTGGCTAGGTGGCTAGGATGGTAGGTGGGTAGGTGGCTAGGTGGCCAGGTGGCTAGGTGGGTAGGTGGGTAGGTGGGTAGTTGGGTAGGATGGTAGGTGGCTAGGTGGCTAGGTGGGTAGGTGGGTAGGTGGGTAGGTGGCTAGGTGAGTAGGTGGGTAGGTGGGTAGGTGGGTAGGTGATAAGGTGATAAGGTGGGTATGTGGGTAGGTGGGTAGGTGGGTAGGTGGGTAGGTAAGTAGGTGATAAGGTGGGTAGCTGGGTAGGTGAGTAGGTGGCTAGGTGGCTAGGTGGGTAGGTGGCTAGGTGGCTAGGTGGCATGGTGGATAGGTGGGTAGGTGGCTAGGTGGCTAGGTGGCTAAGTGGCTAGGTGGCTAGGTGGCTAGGTGGCTAGGTGGGTAGGTGGGTAGGTGGCTAGGTGGGTAGGTGGGTAGGTGGCTAGGTGGCTAGGTGGGTAGGTGGCTAGGTGGCTAGGTGGGTAGGTGGGTAGGTGATAAGGTGGGTAGGTGGGTAGGTGGGTAGGTGGGTAGGTGGCTAGGTGGGTAGGTGGTTAGGTGGGTAGGTGGGTAGGTGGGTAGGTGATAAGGTGGGTAGGTGGGTAGGTGGGTAGATGGGTAGCTGGTTACGTGGGTAGGTGATAAGGTGATAAGGTGGGTAGGTGGGTAGGTGGCTAGGTGGGTAGGTGGCTAGGTGGCTAGGTGGGTAGGTGGCTAGGTGGGTAGGTGGCTAGGTGGGTAGTAGGGTAGGTGGGCAGGTGGCTAGGTGGCTAGGTGGCTAGGTGGGTAGGTGGGTAGTTGGCTAGGTGGCTAGGTGGCTAGGTGGGTAGGTGGCTAGGTGGCTAGGTGGGTATGTGGGTAGGTGGCTAGGTGGCTAGGTGGCTAGGTGGGTATGTGGCTAGGTGGGTAGGTGGGTAGGTGGCTAGGTGGCTCGGTGGCTAGGTGGCTAGGTGGGTAGGTGGGTAGGTGAGTAGGTGATAAGGTGGGTAGGTGGGTAGGTGGCTAGGTGGCTAGGTGGGTAGGTGGGTAGGTGGGTAAGTGGCTAGGTGGCTAGGTGGCTAGGTGTGTAGGTGGCTAGGTGGCTAGGTGGGTAGGTGGAAAGGTGGGTAGGTGGGTAGGTGATAAGGTGGGTAGGTGGGTAGGTGGGTAGGTTATAAGGTGGGTAGGTGGGTAGGTGGGTAGGTGGGAAGGTGGGCAGGTGGCTAGGTGGGTAGGTGGCTAGATGGGTAGGTTGGTAGGTGGCTGGGTGGCTAGGTGGCTAGGTGGGTAGGTGGCTAGGTGGCTAGGTGGGTAGGTGGCTAGATGGGTAGGTTGGTAGGTGGCTGGGTGGCTAGGTGGCTATGTGGCTAGGTGGCTAGGTGGGTAGGTGGCTAGATGGCTAGGTGGGTAGGTGGCTAGGTGGGTAAGTGGCTAGGTGGGTAGGTGGCTAGGTGGCTAGGTGGGTATGTGGGTAGGTGGCTAGGTGGCTAGGTGGCTAGGTGGGTAGGTGGCTAGGTGGCTAGGTGGCTAGGTGGGTAGGTGGGTAGGTGGGTAGGTGGGTAGGTGGCTAGGTGGGTAGGTGGGTAGGTGATAAGGTGATAAGGTGGGTAGGTGGGTAGGTGGGTAGGTGGCTAGGTGGGTAGGTGGGTAGGTGGGTAGGTAAGTAGGTGATAAGGTGGGTAGGTGGGTAGGTGGGTAGGTGGCTAGGTGGCTAGGTGGGTAGGTGGCTAGGTGGGTAGGTGGCTAGGTGGCTAGGTGGCTAGGTGGGTAGGTAGCTAGGTGGGTAGGTGGCTAGGTGGCTAAGTGGCTAAGTGGCTAGGTGGATAGATGGCTAGGTGGCTAGGTGGCTAGGTGGCTAGGTAGCTAGGTGGGTAGGTGGCTAAGTGGCTAGGTGACTAGGTGGGTAGGTGGCTAGGTGGGTAGGTGGGTAGGTGGCTAGGTGGGTAGGTGGCTAGGTGGCTAGCTGGGTAGGTGGGTAGGTGGCTAGGTGGGTAGGTGGCTAGGTGGCTAGGTGGGTAGGTGGGTAGGTGGCTAGGTGGCTAGGTGGCTATGTGGCTAGGTGGCTAGGTGGGTAGGTGGGTAGGTGGGTAGGTGGCTAGGTGGCTAGGTGGCTAGGTGGGTAGGTGGGTAGGTGATAAGGTGGGTAGGTGGGTTGGTGGATAGGTGGGTAGGTGGGTAGGTTGGTAGGTGGGTAGGTAAGTAGGTGATAAGGTGGGTAGGTGGGTAGGTGGGTAGGTGGCTAGGTGGCTAGGTGGCTAGGTGGGTAGGTGGCTAGGTGGCTAGGTTGGTAGGTGGGTAGGTGGGTAGGTGGGCAGGTGGGTAGGTGGCTAGGTGGGTAGGTGGGTAGGTGATAATGTGGGTAGGTGGCTAGGTGGCTAGGTGGCTAGGTGGCTAGGTGGCTAGGTGGGTAGGTGGGTAGGTGGGTAAGTGGCTAGGTGGCTAGGTGGGTAGGTGGCTAGGTGGCTAGGTGGGTAGGTGGAAAGGTGGGTAGGTGATAAGGTGGGTAGGTGGGTAGGTGGGTAGGTGGGTAGGTGATAAGCTTGGTAGGTGGGTAGGTGAGCAGGTGGGCAGGTGGCTAGGTGGGTAGGTGGCTAGGTGGCTAGGTGGCTAGGTGGCTAGGTGGGTTGGTGGCTAGGTGGCTAGGTGGGTAGGTGGCTAGGTGGGTAGGTGGCTAGGTGGGTAGGTGGGTAGGATGGTAGGTGGGTAGGTGGCTAGGTGGCCAGGTGGCTAGGTGGGTAGGTGGGTAGTTGGGTAGGATGGTAGGTGGCTAGGTGGATAGGTGGGTAGGTGGCTAGGTGGCTAGGTGGCTAGGTGAGTAGGTGGGTAGGTGGGTAGGTGGGTAGGTGGGTAGGTGATAAGGTGATAAGTTGGGTAGGTGGGTAGGTGGGTAGGTAAGTAGGTGGGTAGGTGGGTAGGTGGCTAGTTGGCTAGGTGGGTAGGTGGCTAGGTGGCTAGGTGGCATGGTGGATAGGTGGGTAGGTGGGTAGGTGACTAGGTGGCTAAGTGGCTAGGTGGCTAGGTGGCTAGGTGGCTAGGTGGGTAGGTGGGTAGGTGGCTAGGTGGCTAGGTGGGTAGGTGGCTAGGTGGCTAGGTGGCTAGGTGGGTAGGTGGCTAGGTGGCTAGGTGGGTAGGTGGGTAGTTGGGTAGGTGATAAGGTAGGTAGGTGGGTAGGTGGGTAGGTAACTAGGTGGCTAGGTGGGTAGGTGGGTAGGTGGTTAGGTGGGTAGGTGGGTAGGTGATAAGGTGGGTAGGTGGGTAGGTGGGTAGGTGGGTACGTGGGTAGGTGATAAGGTGATAAGGTGGGTAGGTGGGTAGGTGGGTAGGTGGCTAGGTGGGTAGGTGGCTAGGTGGCTAGGTGGGTAGGTGGCTAGGTGGGTAGGTGGCTAGGTGGGTAGGTGGGTAGGTGGGCAGGTGGCTAGGTGGCTAGGTGGGTAGGTGGCTAGGTGGCTAGGTGGGTAGGTGGCTAGGTGGCTAGGTGGCTAGGTGGCTAGGTGGGTATGTGGGTAGGTGGCTAGGTGGCTAGGTGGCTAGGTGGGTAGGTGGCTAGGTGGCTAGGTGGCTAGGTGGCTAGGTGGCTAGGTGGCTAGGTGGGTAGGTGGGTAGGTGGCTAGGTGGCTAGGTGGCTAGGTGGGTAGGTGAGTAGGTGGGAAGGTGGGTAGGTGGGCAGGTGGGTAGGTGGCTAGGTGGCTAGGTGGCTAGGTGGGTAGGTGGGTAGGTGGGTAGGTGATAAGGTGGGTAGGTGGGTAGGTGGCTAGGTGGCTATGTGGGTAGGTGGGTAGGTGGGTAGGTGGGTAAGTGGCTAGGTGGCTAGGTGTGTAGGTGGCTAGGTGGCTAGGTGGCTAGGTGGCTAGGTGGGTAGGTGGAAAGGTGGGTAGGTGGGTAGGTGATAAGGTGGGTAGGTGGGTAGGTGGGTAGGTGGGTAGGTGATAAGGTGGGTAGGTGGGTAGGTGGGTAGGTGGGCAGGTGGGCAGGGGGCTAGGTGGCTAGGTGGGTAGGTGGCTAGATGGGTAGGTTGGTAGGTGGCTGGGTGGCTAGGTGGCTATGTGGCTAGGTGGTTAGGTAGGTAGGTGGCTAGGTGGCTAGGTTGGTAGGTGGCTAGGTGGGTAGGTGGCTAGGTGGGTAGGTGGGTAGGATGGTAGGTGGCTAGGTGGCTAGGTGGCTAGGTGGGTAGGTGGCTAAATGGCTAAGTGGCTAAGTGGCTAGGTGGCTAGATGGCTAGGTGGCTAGGTAGCTAGGTGGGTAGGTGGGTAGGTGGCTAGGTGGCTAGGTGGCTAGGTGGCTAGGTGGCTAGGTGAGTAGGTGGGTATGTGGGTAGGTGGGTAGGTGATAAGGTGATAAGGTGGGTAGGTGGGTAGGTGGGTAGGTGGGTAGGTGGGTAGGTGGGTAGGTAAGTAGGTGGCTAGGTGGCTAGGTGGGTAGGTGGGTAGGTGGCTAGGTGGCTAGGTGGGTAGGTGGGTAGGTGGCTAGGTGGCATGGTGGGTAGGTGGGTAGGTGGGTAGGTGGCTAGGTGGCTAGGTGGCTAAGTGGCTAGGTGGCTAGGTGGCTAGGTGGGTATGTGGATAGGTGGCTAGGTGGCTAGATGGCTAGGTGGGTATGTGGCTAGGTGGGTAGGTGGGTAGGTGGCTAGGTGGCTCGGTGGCTAGGTGGCTAGGTGGCTAGGTGGGTAGGTGGGTAGGTGAGTAGGTGATAAGGTGGGTAGGTGGTAGGTGGCTAGGTGGCTAGGTGGGTAGGTGGGTAGGTGGGTAAGTGGCTAGGTGGCTAGGTGGCTAGGTGGCTAGGTGGGTAGGTGGAAAGGTGGGTAGGTGATAAGGTGGGTAGGTGGGTAGGTTATAAGGTGGGTAGGTGGGTAGGTGGGTAGGTGGGTAGGTGGGTAGGTAAGTAGGTGATAAGGTGGGTAGGTGGGTAGGTGGGTAGGTGGCTAGGTGGCTAGGTGGCTAGGTGGGTAGGTGGCTAGGTGGATAGGTGGCTAGGTGGGTAGGTGGGTAGGTGGCTAGGTAGGTAGGTGGCTAGGTGGCTAGGTGGGTAGGTGGCTAGGTGGCTAAGTGGCTAAGTGGCTAGGTGGATAGATGGCTAGGTGGCTAGGTGGCTAGGTGGCTAGGTAGCTAGGTGGGTAGGTGGCTAGGTGGCTAGGTGGGTAGGTGGGTAGGTGGCTAGGTGGCTAGGTGGCTGGGTGGCTAGGTGGGTAGGTGGCTAGGTGGCTAGCTGGGTAGGTGGGTAGGTGGGTAGGTGGCTAGGTGGGTAGGTGGCTAGGTGGCTAGGTGGGTAGGTGGCTAGGTGGCTAGGTGGCTAGGTGGCTAGGTGGCTAGGTGGGTAGGTGGGTAGGTGGCTAGGTGGCTAGGTGGGTAGGTGGGTAGGTGGGTAGGTGGGTAGGTGATAAGGTGATAAGGTGGGTAGGTGGGTAGGTGGGTAGGTGGGTAGGTGGGTAGGTGGGTAGGTAAGTAGGTGATTAGGTGGGTAGGTGGCTAGGTGGTTAGGTGGCTAGGTGGCTAGGTGGCTAGGTGGGTAGGTGGCTAGGTGGGTAGGTGGCTAGGTGGCTAGGTGGGTAGGTGGGTAGGTGGCTAGGTGGCTAGGTGGGTAGGTGGGCAGGTGGGTAGGTGGGCAGGTGGGTAGGTGGCTAGGTGGGTAGGTGGGTAGGTGGGTAGGTGATAAGGTGGGTAGGTGGCTAGGTGGCTAGGTGGCTAGGTGGGTAGGTGGGTAGGTGGGTAAGTGGCTAGGTGGCTAGGTGGGTAGGTGGGTATGTGGCTAGGTGGCTAGGTGGCTAGGTGGAAAGGTGGGTAGGTGATAAGGTGGGTAGGTGGGTAGGTGGGTAGGTGGGTAGGTGATAGGCTGGGTAGGTGGGTAGGTGAGCAGGTGGGCAGGTGGCTAGGTGGCTAGGTGGGTAGGTGGCTAGGTGAGTAGGTGGGTAGGTTGCTGGGTGGCTAGGTGGCTAGGTGGGTTGGTGGCTAGGTGGCTAGGTGGGTAGGTGGCTAGGTGGGTAGGTGGCTAGGTGGGTAGGTGGGTAGGATGGTAGGTGGGTAGGTGGCTAGGTGGCCAGGTGGCTAGGTGGGTATGTGGGTAGGTGGGTAGGATGGTAGGTGGCTAGGTGGCTAGGTGGATAGGTGGGTAGGTGGCTAGGTGGCTAGGCGGTTAGGTGAGTAGGTGGGTAGGTGGGAAGGTGGGTAGGTGATAAGGTGATAAGTTGGGTAGGTGGGTAGGTGGGTAGGTGGGTAGGTAAGTAGGTGGGTAGGTGGGTAGGTGGCTAGTTGGCTAGGTGGGTAGGTGGCTAGGTGGCTAGGTGGCATGGTGGATAGGTGGGTAGGTGGCTAGGTGGCTAGGATGGTAGGTGGGTAGGTGGCTAGGTGGCCAGGTGGCTAGGTGGGTAGGTGGGTAGGTGGGTAGTTGGGTAGGATGGTAGGTGGCTAGGTGGCTAGGTGGGTAGGTGGGTAGGTGGGTAGGTGGCTAGGTGGCTAGGTGAGTAGGTGGGTAGGTGGGTAGGTGGGTAGGTGATAAGGTGATAAGGTGGGTATGTGGGTAGGTGGGTAGGTGGGTAGGTGGGTAGGTAAGTAGGTGATAAGGTGGGTAGCTGGGTAGGTGAGTAGGTGGCTAGGTGGCTAGGTGGGTAGGTGGCTAGGTGGCTAGGTGGCATGGTGGATAGGTGGGTAGGTGACTAGGTGGCTAGGTGGCTAAGTGGCTAGGTGGCTAGGTGGCTAGGTGGGTAGGTGGGTAGGTGGGTAGGTGGCTAGGTGGGTAGGTGGGTAGGTGGCTAGGTGGCTAGGTGGGTAGGTGGCTAGGTGGCTAGGTGGGTAGGTGGGTAGGTGATAAGGTGGGTAGGTGGGTAGGTGGGTAGGTGGGTAGGTGGCTAGGTGGCTAGGTGGGTAGGTGGGTAGGTGGTTAGGTGGGTAGGTGGGTAGGTGGGTAGGTGATAAGGTGGGTAGGTGGGTAGGTGGGTAGATGGGTAGCTGGTTACGTGGGTAGGTGATAAGGTGATAAGGTGGGTAGGTGGGTAGGTGGCTAGGTGGGTAGGTGGCTAGGTGGCTAGGTGGGTAGGTGGCTAGGTGGGTAGGTGGCTAGGTGGGTAGTAGGGTAGGTGGGCAGGTGGCTAGGTGGCTAGGTGGCTAGGTGGGTAGGTGGGTAGTTGGCTAGGTGGCTAGGTGGCTAGGTGGGTAGGTGGCTAGGTGGCTAGGTGGCTAGGTGGGTATGTGGGTAGGTGGCTAGGTGGCTAGGTGGGTATGTGGCTAGGTGGGTAGGTGGGTAGGTGGCTAGGTGGCTCGGTGGCTAGGTGGCTAGGTGGCTAGGTGGGTAGGTGGGTAGGTGAGTAGGTGATAAGGTGGGTAGGTGGGTAGGTGGCTAGGTGGCTAGGTGGGTAGGTGGGTAAGTGGCTAGGTGGCTAGGTGGCTAGGTGTGTAGGTGGCTAGGTGGCTAGGTGGCTAGGTGGGTAGGTGGAAAGGTGGGTAGGTGGGTAGGTGATAAGGTGGGTAGGTGGGTAGGTGGGTAGGTTATAAGGTGGGTAGGTGGGTAGGTGGGTAGGTGGGAAGGTGGGCAGGTGGCTAGGTGGGTAGGTGGCTAGATGGGTAGGTTGGTAGGTGGCTGGGTGGCTAGGTGGCTAGGTGGCTAGGTGGGTAGGTGGCTAGGTGGCTAGGTGGGTAGGTGGCTAGATGGGTAGGTTGGTAGGTGGCTGGGTGGCTAGGTGGCTAGGTGGCTAGGTGGCTAGGTGGGTAGGTGGCTAGGTGGCTAGGTGGGTAGGTGGCTAGGTGGGTAAGTGGCTAGGTGGGTAGGTGGCTAGGTGGCTAGGTGGGTATGTGGGTAGGTGGCTAGGTGGCTAGGTGGCTAGGTGGGTAGGTGGCTAGGTGGCTAGGTGGCTAGGTGGGTAGGTGGGTAGGTGGGTAGGTGGGTAGGTGGGTAGGTGGCTAGGTGGGTAGGTGGGTAGGTGGGTAGGTGATAAGGTGATAAGGTGGGTAGGTGGGTAGGTGGGTAGGTGGCTAGGTGGGTAGGTGGGTAGGTGGGTAGGTAAGTAGGTGATAAGGTGGGTAGGTGGGTAGGTGGGTAGGTGGCTAGGTGGCTAGGTGGCTAGGTGGCTAGGTGGCTAGGTGGGTAGGTGGCTAGGTGGGTAGGTGGGTAGGTAGCTAGGTGGGTAGGTGGCTAGGTGGCTAAGTGGCTAAGTGGCTAGGTGGATAGATGGCTAGGTGGCTAGGTGGCTAGGTAGCTAGGTGGGTAGGTGGCTAGGTGGCTAGGTGGGTAGGTGGCTAGGTGGCTAGCTGGGTAGGTGGGTAGGTGGCTAGGTGGGTAGGTGGCTAGGTGGCTAGGTGGGTAGGTGGGTAGGTGGCTAGGTGGCTAGGTGGCTATGTGGCTAGGTGGGTAGGTGGGTAGGTGGGTAGGTGGCTAGGTGGCTAGGTGGCTAGGTGGGTAGGTGATAAGGTGGGTAGGTGGGTAGGTGGATAGGTGGGTAGGTGGGTAGGTGGCTAGGTGGCTAGGTGGGTAGGTGGGTAGGTGGGTAAGTGGCTAGGTGGCTAGGTGGCTAGGTGGGTAGGTGGCTAGGTGGCTAGGTGGCTAGGTGGGTAGGTGGAAAGGTGGGTAGGTGATAAGGTGGGTAGGTGGGTAGGTGGGTAGGTGGGTAGGTGGGTAGGTGATAAGCTGGGTAGGTGGGTAGGTGAGCAGGTGGGCAGGTGGCTAGGTGGGTAGGTGGCTAGGTGAGTAGGTGGGTAGGTGGCTGGGTGGCTAGGTGGCTAGGTGGCTAGGTGGGTAGGTGGGTAGTTGGGTAGGTGATAAGGTGGGTAGGTGGGTAGGTGGGTAGGTGGGTAGGTGGCTAGGTGGCTAGGTGGGTAGGTGGGTAGGTGGTTAGGTGGGTAGGTGGGTAGATGATAAGGTGGGTAGGTGGGTAGGTGGGTAGGTGGGTAGCTGGTTACTTGGGTATGTGATAAGGTGATAAGGTGGGTAGGTGGGTAGGTGGCTAGGTGGGTAGGTGGCTAGGTGGCTAGGTGGGTAGGTGGCTAGGTGGGTAGGTGGCTAGGTGGGTAGTAGACTAGGTGGGCAGGTGGCTAGGTGGCTAGGTGGCTAGGTGGGTATGTGGGTAGGTGGCTAGGTGGCTAGGTGGGTAGGTGGCTAGGTTGCTAGGTGGCTAGGTGGCTAGGTTGGTATGTGGGTAGGTGGCTAGGTGGCTAGGTGGCTAGGTGGGTATGTGGCTAGGTGGGTAGGTGGCTAGGTGGCTAGGTGGCTCGGTGGCTAGGTGGCTAGGTGGGTAGGTGGGTAGGTGATAAGGTGGGTAGGTGGGTAGGTGGCTAGGTGGCTAGGTGGGTAGGTGGGTAAGTGGCTAGGTGGCTAGGTGGCTAGGTGTGTAGGTGGCTAGGTGGCTAGGTGGGTAGGTGGAAAGGTGGGTAGGTGGGTAGGTGATAAGGTGGGTAGGTGGGTAGGTGGGTAGGTTGTAAGGTGGGTAGGTGGGTAGGTGGGTAGGTGGGCAGGTGGGCAGGTGGCTAGGTGGCTAGGTGGGTAGGTGGCTAGATGGGTAGGTTGGTAGGTGGCTGGGTGGCTAGGTGGCTAGGTGGGTAGGTGGCTAGGTGGCTAGGTGGGTAGGTGGCTAGATGGGTAGGTTGGTAGGTGGCTGGGTGGCTAGGTGGCTAGGTGGCTAGGTGGGTAGGTGGCAAGGTGGCTAGGTGGGTAGGTGGCTAGGTGGGTAGGTGGCTAGGTGGGTAGGTGGCTAGGTGGCTAGGTGGGTATGTGGGTAGGTGGCTAGGTGGCTAGGTGGCTAGGTGGGTAGGTGGCTAAGTGGCTAGGTGGCTAGGTCAGTAGGTGGGTAGGTGGGTAGGTGGGTAGGTGGCTAGGTGGGTAGGTGGGTAGGTGGGTAGGTGGGTAGGTGATAAGGTGGGTAGGTGGCTAGGTGGGTAGGTGGGTAGGTGGGTAGGTGGGTAGGTGGGTAGGTGGGTAGGTAAGTACGTGATAAGGTGGGTAGGTGGGTAGGTGGGTAGGTGGCTAGGTGGCTAGGTGGGTAGGTGGCTAGGTGGATAGGTGGCTAGGTGGGTAGGTGGCTAGGTGGGTAGGTGGCTAGGTGGGTAGGTGGCTAGGTGGCTAGGTGGGTAGGTGGCTAGGTGGCTAAGTGGCTAAGTGGCTAGGTGGATAGATGGCTAGGTGGCTAGGTGGCTAGGTGGCTAGGTAGCTAGGTGGGTAGGTGGCTCGGTGGGTAGGTGGGTAGGTGGGTAGGTGGGTAGGTAAGTAGGTGATTAGGTGGGTAGGTGGCTAGGTGGCTAGGTGGCTAGGTGGGTAGGTGGCTAGGTGGCTAGGTGGGTAGGTGGGTAGGTGGCTAGGTGGCTAGGTGGGTAGGTGGGCAGGTGGGTAGGTGGGCAGGTGGGTAGGTGGCTAGGTGGGTAGGTGGGTAGGTGGGTAGGTGATAAGGTGGGTAGGTGGCTAGGTGGCTATGTGGCTAGGTGGGTAGGTGGGTAGGTGGGTAAGTGGCTAGGTGGCTAGGTGGGTAGGTGGGTATGTGGCTAGGTGGCTAGGTGGCTAGGTGGAAAGGTGGGTAGGTGATAAGGTGGGTAGGTGGGTAGGTGGGTAGGTGATAAGCTGGGTAGGTGGGTAGGTGAGCAGGTGGGCAGGTGGCTAGGTGGCTAGGTGGGTAGGTGGCTAGGTGAGTAGGTGGGTAGGTGGCTGGGTGGCTAGGTGGCTAGGTGGGTTGGTGGCTAGGTGGGTAGGTGGCTAGGTGGGTAGGTGGCTAGGTGGGTAGGTGGGTAGGATGGTAGGTGGGTAGGTGGCTAGGTGGCCAGGTCGCTAGGTGGGTATGTGGGTAGGTGGGTAGGATGGTAGGTGGCTAGGTGGCTAGGTGGATAGGTGGGTAGGTGGCTAGGTGGCTAGGCGGTTAGGTGAGTAGGTGGGTAGGTGGGAAGGTGGGTAGGTGATAAGGTGATAAGTTGGGTAGGTGGGTAGGTGGGTAGGTGGGTAGGTAAGTAGGTGGGTAGGTGGGTAGGTGGCTAGTTGGCTAGGTGGGTAGGTGGCTAGGTGGCTAGGTGGCATGGTGGATAGGTGGGTAGGTGGGTAGGTGGCTAGGTGGCTAGGATGGTAGGTGGGTAGGTGGCTAGGTGGCCAGGTGGCTAGGTGGGTAGGTGGGTAGGTGGGTAGTTGGGTAGGATGGTAGGTGGCTAGGTGGCTAGGTGGGTAGGTGGGTAGGTGGGTAGGTGGCTAGGTGGCTAGGTGAGTAGGTGGGTAGGTGGGTAGGTGGGTAGGTGATAAGGTGATAAGGTGGGTATGTGGGTAGGTGGGTAGGTGGGTAGGTGGGTAGGTGGGTAGGTAAGTAGGTGATAAGGTGGGTAGCTGGGTAGGTGAGTAGGTGGCTAGGTGGCTAGGTGGGTAGGTGGCTAGGTGGCTAGGTGGCATGGTGGATAGGTGGGTAGGTGGCTAGGTGGCTAGGTGGCTAAGTGGCTAGGTGGCTAGGTGGCTAGGTGGCTAGGTGGGTAGGTGGCTAGGTGGGTAGGTGGGTAGGTGGCTAGGTGGCTAGGTGGGTAGGTGGCTAGGTGGCTAGGTGGGTAGGTGGGTAGGTGATAAGGTGGGTAGGTGGGTAGGTGGGTAGGTGGGTAGGTGGCTAGGTGGCTAGGTGGGTAGGTGGTTAGGTGGGTAGGTGGGTAGGTGGGTAGGTGATAAGGTGGGTAGGTGGGTAGGTGGGTAGATGGGTAGCTGGTTACGTGGGTAGGTGATAAGGTGATAAGGTGGGTAGGTGGGTAGGTGGCTAGGTGGGTAGGTGGCTAGGTGGCTAGGTGGGTAGGTGGCTAGGTGGGTAGGTGGCTAGGTGGGTAGTAGGGTAGGTGGGCAGGTGGCTAGGTGGCTAGGTGGCTAGGTGGGTAGGTGGGTAGTTGGCTAGGTGGCTAGGTGGCTAGGTGGGTAGGTGGCTAGGTGGCTAGGTGGCTAGGTGGGTATGTGGGTAGGTGGCTAGGTGGCTAGGTGGGTATGTGGCTAGGTGGGTAGGTGGGTAGGTTGCTAGGTGGCTCGGTGGCTAGGTGGCTAGGTGGGTAGGTGGGTAGGTGAGTAGGTGATAAGGTGGGTAGGTGGGTAGGTGGCTAGGTGGCTAGGTGGGTAGGTGGGTAGGTGGGTAAGTGGCTAGGTGGCTAGGTGGCTAGGTGTGTAGGTGGCTAGGTGGCTAGGTGGCTAGGTGGCTAGGTGGCTAGGTGGAAAGGTGGGTAGGTGGGTAGGTGATAAGGTGGGTAGGTGGGTAGGTGGGTAGGTTATAAGGTGGGTAGGTGGGTAGGTGGGTAGGTGGGAAGGTGGGCAGGTGGCTAGGTGGGTAGGTGGCTAGATGGGTAGGTTGGTAGGTGGCTGGGTGGCTAGGTGGCTAGGTGGGTAGGTGGCTAGGTGGCTAGGTGGGTAGGTGGCTAGATGGGTAGGTTGGTAGGTAGCTGGGTGGCTAGGTGGCTATGTGGCTAGGTGGCTAGGTGGGTAGGTGGCTAGGTGGCTAGGTGGGTAGGTGGCTAGGTGGGTAAGTGGCTAGGTGGGTAGGTGGCTAGGTGGCTAGGTGGGTATGTGGGTAGGTGGCTAGGTGGCTAGGTGGCTAGGTGGGTAGGTGGCTAGGTGGCTAGGTGGCTAGGTGGGTAGGTGGGTAGGTGGGTAGGTGGCTAGGTGGCTAGGTGGGTAGGTGGGTAGGTGGGTAGGTGATAAGGTGATAAGGTGGGTAGGTGGGTAGGTGGGTAGGTGGCTAGGTGGGTAGGTGGGTAGGTGGGTAGGTAAGTAGGTGATAAGGTGGGTAGGTGGGTAGGTGGGTAGGTGGCTAGGTGGCTAGGTGGCTAGGTGGGTAGGTGGCTAGGTGGGTAGGTGGCAAGGTGGCTAGGTGGCTAGGTGGGTAGGTAGCTAGGTGGGTAGGTGGCTAGGTGGCTAAGTGGCTAAGTGGCTAGGTGGATAGATGGCTAGGTGGCTAGGTGGCTAGGTGGCTAGGTAGCTAGGTGGGTAGGTGGCTAGGTGGCTAGGTGGCTAGGTGGGTAGGTGGCTAGGTGGGTAGGTGGCTAGGTGGCTAGGTGGCTAGGTGGGTAGGTGGCTAGGTGGCTAGCTGGGTAGGTGGGTAGGTGGCTAGGTGGGTAGGTGGCTAGGTGGCTAGGTGGGTGGGTGGGTAGGTGGCTAGGTGGCTAGGTGGCTATGTGGCTAGGTGGCTAGGTGGGTAGGTGGGTAGGTGGGTAGGTGGCTAGGTGGCTAGGTGGCTAGGTGGGTAGGTGGGTAGGTGATAAGGTGGGTAGGTGGGTAGGTGGGTAGGTGGGTAGGTGGGTAGGTGGGTAGGTAAGTAGGTGATAAGGTGGGTAGGTGGGTAGGTGGGTAGGTGGCTAGGTGGCTAGGTGGCTAGGTGGCTAGGTGGCTAGGTGGGTAGGTGGGTAGGTGGCTAGGTGGGTAGGTGGGTAGGTGGGCAGGTGGGTAGGTGGCTAGGTGGGTAGGTGGGTAGGTGGGTAGGTGATAATGTGGGTAGGTGGCTAGGTGGCTAGGTGGCTAGGTGGCTAGGTGGGTAGGTGGGTAGGTGGGTAAGTGGCTAGGTGGCTAGGTGGCTAGGTGGGTAGGTGGCTAGGTGGCTAGGTGGCTAGGTGGGTAGGTGGAAAGGTGGGTAGGTGATAAGGTGGGTAGGTGGGTAGGTGGGTAGGTGGGTAGGTGGGTAGGTGATAAGCTGGGTAGGTGGGTAGGTGAGCAGGTGGGCAGGTGGCTAGGTGGGTAGGTGGCTAGGTGAGTAGGTGGGTAGGTGGCTGGGTGGCTAGGTGGCTAGGTGGCTAGGTGGGTTGGTGGCTAGGTGGCTAGGTGGGTAGGTGGCTAGGTGGGTAGGTGGCTAGGTGGGTAGGTGGGTAGGATGGTAGGTGGGTAGGTGGCTAGGTGGCCAGGTGGCTAGGTGGGTAGGTGGGTAGTTGGGTAGGATGGTAGGTGGCTAGGTGGATAGGTGGGTAGGTGGCTAGGTGGCTAGGTGGCTAGGTGAGTAGGTGGGTAGGTGGGTAGGTGGGTAGGTGGGTAGGTGATAAGGTGATAAGTTGGGTAGGTGGGTAGGTGGGTAGGTAAGTAGGTGGGTAGGTGGGTAGGTGGCTAGTTGGCTAGGTGGGTAGGTGGCTAGGTGGCTAGGTGGCATGGTGGATAGGTGGGTAGGTGGGTAGGTGACTAGGTGGCTAAGTGGCTAGGTGGCTAGGTGGCTAGGTGGCTAGGTGGGTAGGTGGGTAGGTGGCTAGGTGGCTAGGTGGGTAGGTGGCTAGGTGGCTAGGTGGCTAGGTGGGTAGGTGGCTAGGTGGCTAGGTGGGTAGGTGGGTAGTTGGGTAGGTGATAAGGTAGGTAGGTGGGTAGGTGGGTAGGTCACTAGGTGGCTAGGTGGGTAGGTGGGTAGGTGGTTAGGTGGGTAGGTGGGTAGGTGATAAGGTGGGTAGGTGGGTAGGTGGGTAGGTGGGTACGTGGGTAGGTGATAAGGTGATAAGGTGGGTAGGTGGGTAGGTGGGTAGGTGGCTAGGTGGGTAGGTGGCTAGGTGGCTAGGTGGGTAGGTGGCTAGGTGGGTAGGTGGCTAGGTGGCTAGGTGGCTAGGTGGCTAGGTGGCTAGGTGGGTAGGTGGGTAGGTGGCTAGGTGGCTAGGTGGCTAGGTGGGTAGGTGAGTAGGTGGGAAGGTGGGTAGGTGGGCAGGTGGGTAGGTGGCTAGGTGGCTAGGTGGCTAGGTGGGTAGGTGGGTAGGTGGGTAGGTGATAAGGGGGGTAGGTGGGTAGGTGGCTAGGTGGCTATGTGGGTAGGTGGGTAGGTGGGTAGGTGGGTAAGTGGCTAGGTGGCTAGGTGTGTAGGTGGCTAGGTGGCTAGGTGGCTAGGTGGCTAGGTGGGTAGGTGGAAAGGTGGGTAGGTGGGTAGGTGATAAGGTGGGTAGGTGGGTAGGTGGGTAGGTGGGTAGGTGGGTAGGTGATAAGGTGGGTAGGTGGGTAGGTGGGTAGGTGGGCAGGTGGGCAGGTGGCTAGGTGGCTAGGTGGGTAGGTGGCTAGATGGGTAGGTGGCTAGGTGGCTAGCTGGGTAGGTGGGTAGGTGGCTAGGTGGGTAGGTGGCTAGGTGGCTAGGTGGGTAGGTGGGTAGGTGGCTAGGTGGCTAGGTGGCTATGTGGCTAGGTGGGTAGGTGGGTAGGTGGGTAGGTGGCTAGGTGGCTAGGTGGCTAGGTGGGTAGGTGATAAGGTGGGTAGGTGGGTAGGTGGATAGGTGGGTAGGTGGGTAGGTGGCTAGGTGGCTAGGTGGGTAGGTGGGTAGGTGGGTAAGTGGCTAGGTGGCTAGGTGGCTAGGTGGGTAGGTGGCTAGGTGGCTAGGTGGCTAGGTGGGTAGGTGGAAAGGTGGGTAGGTGATAAGGTGGGTAGGTGGGTAGGTGGGTAGGTGGGTAGGTGGGTAGGTGATAAGCTGGGTAGGTGGGTAGGTGAGCAGGTGGGCAGGTGGCTAGGTGGGTAGGTGGCTAGGTGAGTAGGTGGGTAGGTGGCTGGGTGGCTAGGTGGCTAGGTGGCTAGGTGGGTAGGTGGGTAGTTGGGTAGGTGATAAGGTGGGTAGGTGGGTAGGTGGGTAGGTGGGTAGGTGGCTAGGTGGCTAGGTGGGTAGGTGGGTAGGTGGTTAGGTGGGTAGGTGGGTAGATGATAAGGTGGGTAGGTGGGTAGGTGGGTAGGTGGGTAGCTGGTTACTTGGGTAGGTGATAAGGTGATAAGGTGGGTAGGTGGGTAGGTGGCTAGGTGGGTAGGTGGCTAGGTGGCTAGGTGGGTAGGTGGCTAGGTGGGTAGGTGGCTAGGTGGGTAGTAGGGTAGGTGGGCAGGTGGCTAGGTGGCTAGGTGGCTAGGTGGGTATGTGGGTAGGTGGCTAGGTGGCTAGGTGGGTAGGTGGCTAGGTTGCTAGGTGGCTAGGTGGCTAGGTTGGTATGTGGGTAGGTGGCTAGGTGGCTAGGTGGCTAGGTGGGTATGTGGCTAGGTGGGTAGGTGGCTAGGTGGCTAGGTGGCTCAATGGCTAGGTGGCTAGGTGGGTAGGTGGGTAGGTGATAAGGTGGGTAGGTGGGTAGGTGGCTAGGTGGCTAGGTGGGTAGGTGGGTAAGTGGCTAGGTGGCTAGGTGGCTAGGTGTGTAGGTGGCTAGGTGGCTAGGTGGCTAGGTGGCTAGGTGGGTAGGTGGAAAGGTGGGTAGGTGGGTAGGTGATAAGGTGGGTAGGTGGGTAGGTGGGTAGGTTGTAAGGTGGGTAGGTGGGTAGGTGGGTAGGTGGGCAGGTGGGCAGGTGGCTAGGTGGCTAGGTGGGTAGGTGGCTAGATGGGTAGGTTGGTAGGTGGCTGGGTGGCTAGGTGGCTAGGTGGGTAGGTGGCTAGGTGGCTAGGTGGGTAGGTGGCTAGATGGGTAGGTTGGTAGGTGGCTGGGTGGCTAGGTGGCTAGGTGGCTAGGTGGGTAGGTGGCAAGGTGGCTAGGTGGGTAGGTGGCTAGGTGGGTAGGTGGCTAGGTGGGTAGGTGGCTAGGTGGCTAGGTGGGTATGTGGGTAGGTGGCTAGGTGGCTAGGTGGCTAGGTGGGTAGGTGGCTAAGTGGCTAGGTGGCTAGGTCAGTAGGTGGGTAGGTGGGTAGGTGGGTAGGTGGCTAGGTGGGTAGGTGGGTAGGTGGGTAGGTGGGTAGGTGATAAGGTGGGTAGGTGGGTAGGTGGCTAGGTGGGTAGGTGGGTAGGTGGGTAGGTGGGTAGGTAAGTAGGTGATAAGGTGGGTAGGTGGGTAGGTGGGTAGGTGGCTAGGTGGCTAGGTGGGTAGGTGGCTAGGTGGATAGGTGGCTAGGTGGGTAGGTGGCTAGGTGGGTAGGTGGCTAGGTGGGTAGGTGGCTAGGTGGCTAGGTGGGTAGGTGGCTAGGTGGCTAAGTGGCTAAGTGGCTAGGTGGATAGATGGCTAGGTGGCTAGGTGGCTAGGTGGCTAGGTAGCTAGGTGGGTAGGTGGCTAGGTGGGTAGGTGGGTAGGTGGGTAGGTAAGTAGGTGATTAGGTGGCTAGGTGGCTAGGTGGCTAGGTGGCTAGGTGGCTAGGTGGCTAGGTGGGTAGGTGGCTAGGTGGCTAGGTGGGTAGGTGGGTAGGTGGCTAGGTGGCTAGGTGGGTAGGTGGGCAGGTGGGTAGGTGGGCAGGTGGGTAGGTGGCTAGGTGGGTAGGTGGGTAGGTGGGTAGGTGATAAGGTGGGTAGGTGGCTAGGTGGCTAGGTGGGTAGGTGGGTAGGTGGGTAAGTGGCTAGGTGGCTAGGTGGGTAGGTGGGTATGTGGCTAGGTGGCTAGGTGGCTAGGTGGAAAGGTGGGTAGGTGATAAGGTGGGTAGGTGGGTAGGTGGGTAGGTGATAAGCTGGGTAGGTGGGTAGGTGAGCAGGTGGGCAGGTGGCTAGGTGGCTAGGTGGGTAGGTGGCTAGGTGAGTAGGTGGGTAGGTGGCTGGGTGGCTAGGTGGCTAGGTGGGTTGGTGGCTAGGTGGGTAGGTGGCTAGGTGGGTAGGTGGCTAGGTGGGTAGGTGGGTAGGATGGTAGGTGGGTAGGTGGCTAGGTGGCCAGGTCGCTAGGTGGGTATGTGGGTAGGTGGGTAGGATGGTAGGTGGCTAGGTGGCTAGGTGGATAGGTGGGTAGGTGGCTAGGTGGCTAGGCGGTTAGGTGAGTAGGTGGGTAGGTGGGAAGGTGGGTAGGTGATAAGGTGATAAGTTGGGTAGGTGGGTAGGTGGGTAGATGGGTAGGTAAGTAGGTGGGTAGGTGGGTAGGTGGCTAGTTGGCTAGGTGGGTAGGTGGCTAGGTGGCTAGGTGGCATGGTGGATAGGTGGGTAGGTGGGTAGGTGGCTAGGTGGCTAGGATGGTAGGTGGGTAGGTGGCTAGGTGGCCAGGTGGCTAGGTGGGTAGGTGGGTAGGTGGGTAGTTGGGTAGGATGGTAGGTGGCTAGGTGGCTAGGTGGGTAGGTGGGTAGGTGGGTAGGTGGCTAGGTGGCTAGGTGAGTAGGTGGGTAGGTGGGTAGGTGGGTAGGTGATAAGGTGATAAGGTGGGTATGTGGGTAGGTGGGTAGGTGGGTAGGTGGGTAGGTGGGTAGGTAAGTAGGTGATAAGGTGGGTAGCTGGGTAGGTGAGTAGGTGGCTAGGTGGCTAGGTGGGTAGGTGGCTAGGTGGCTAGGTGGCATGGTGGATAGGTGGGTAGGTGGCTAGGTGGCTAGGTGGCTAAGTGGCTAGGTGGCTAGGTGGCTAGGTGGCTAGGTGGGTAGGTGGGTAGGTGGCTAGGTGGGTAGGTGGGTAGGTGGCT
Source organism: Ariolimax columbianus (assembly GCA_036924085.1). Classification (NCBI taxonomy): domain Eukaryota; kingdom Metazoa; phylum Mollusca; class Gastropoda; order Stylommatophora; family Arionidae; genus Ariolimax; species Ariolimax columbianus. Next base: position 58,081 of record JAVGWX010000150.1, read on the forward strand.
AGGTGGCTAGGTGGGTAGGTGGCTAGGTGGCTAGGTGGGTAGGTGGGTAGGTGATAAGGTGGGTAGGTGGGTAGGTGGGTAGGTGGGTAGGTGGCTAGGTGGCTAGGTGGGTAGGTGGTTAGGTGGGTAGGTGGGTAGGTGGGTAGGTGATAAGGTGGGTAGGTGGGTAGGTGGGTAGATGGGTAGCTGGTTACGTGGGTAGGTGATAAGGTGATAAGGTGGGTAGGTGGGTAGGTGGCTAGGTGGGTAGGTGGCTAGGTGGCTAGGTGGGTAGGTGGCTAGGTGGGTAGGTGGCTAGGTGGGTAGTAGGGTAGGTGGGCAGGTGGCTAGGTGGCTAGGTGGGTAGGTGGGTAGTTGGCTAGGTGGCTAGGTGGCTAGGTGGGTAGGTGGCTAGGTGGCTAGGTGGCTAGGTGGGTATGTGGGTAGGTGGCTAGGTGGCTAGGTGGGTATGTGGCTAGGTGGGTAGGTGGGTAGGTTGCTAGGTGGCTCGGTGGCTAGGTGGCTAGGTGGGTAGGTGGGTAGGTGAGTAGGTGATAAGGTGGGTAGGTGGGTAGGTGGCTAGGTGGCTAGGTGGGTAGGTGGGTAGGTGGGTAAGTGGCTAGGTGGCTAGGTGGCTAGGTGTGTAGGTGGCTAGGTGGCTAGGTGGCTAGGTGGCTAGGTGGGTAGGTGGAAAGGTGGGTAGGTGGGTAGGTGATAAGGTGGGTAGGTGGGTAGGTGGGTAGGTTATAAGGTGGGTAGGTGGGTAGGTGGGTAGGTGGGAAGGTGGGCAGGTGGCTAGGTGGGTAGGTGGCTAGATGGGTAGGTTGGTAGGTGGCTGGGTGGCTAGGTGGCTAGGTGGGTAGGTGGCTAGGTGGCTAGGTGGGTAGGTGGCTAGATGGGTAGGTTGGTAGGTAGCTGGGTGGCTAGGTGGCTATGTGGCTAGGTGGCTAGGTGGGTAGGTGGCTAGGTGGCTAGGTGGGTAGGTGGCTAGGTGGGTAAGTGGCTAGGTGGGTAGGTGGCTAGGTGGCTAGGTGGGTATGTGGGTAGGTGGCTAGGTGGCTAGGTGGCTAGGTGGGTAGGTGGCTAGGTGGCTAGGTGGCTAGGTGGGTAGGTGGGTAGGTGGGTAGGTGGCTAGGTGGCTAGGTGGGTAGGTGGGTAGGTGGGTAGGTGATAAGGTGATAAGGTGGGTAGGTGGGTAGGTGGGTAGGTGGCTAGGTGGGTAGGTGGGTAGGTGGGTAGGTAAGTAGGTGATAAGGTGGGTAGGTGGGTAGGTGGCTAGGTGGCTAGGTGGCTAGGTGGGTAGGTGGCTAGGTGGGTAGGTGGCAAGGTGGCTAGGTGGCTAGGTGGGTAGGTAGCTAGGTGGGTAGGTGGCTAGGTGGCTAAGTGGCTAAGTGGCTAGGTGGATAGATGGCTAGGTGGCTAGGTGGCTAGGTGGCTAGGTAGCTAGGTGGGTAGGTGGCTAGGTGGCTAGGTGGCTAGGTGGGTAGGTGGCTAGGTGGGTAGGTGGCTAGGTGGCTAGGTGGCTAGGTGGGTAGGTGGCTAGGTGGCTAGCTGGGTAGGTGGGTAGGTGGCTAGGTGGGTAGGTGGCTAGGTGGGTGGGTGGGTAGGTGGCTAGGTGGCTAGGTGGCTATGTGGCTAGGTGGCTAGGTGGGTAGGTGGGTAGGTGGGTAGGTGGCTAGGTGGCTAGGTGGCTAGGTGGGTAGGTGGGTAGGTGATAAGGTGGGTAGGTGGGTAGGTGGGTAGGTGGGTAGGTGGGTAGGTGGGTAGGTAAGTAGGTGATAAGGTGGGTAGGTGGGTAGGTGGGTAGGTGGCTAGGTGGCTAGGTGGCTAGGTGGCTAGGTGGCTAGGTGGGTAGGTGGGTAGGTGGCTAGGTGGGTAGGTGGGTAGGTGGGCAGGTGGGTAGGTGGCTAGGTGGGTAGGTGGGTAGGTGGGTAGGTGATAATGTGGGTAGGTGGCTAGGTGGCTAGGTGGCTAGGTGGCTAGGTGGCTAGGTGGGTAGGTGGGTAGGTGGGTAAGTGGCTAGGTGGCTAGGTGGCTAGGTGGGTAGGTGGCTAGGTGGCTAGGTGGCTAGGTGGGTAGGTGGAAAGGTGGGTAGGTGATAAGGTGGGTAGGTGGGTAGGTGGGTAGGTGGGTAGGTGGGTAGGTGATAAGCTGGGTAGGTGGGTAGGTGAGCAGGTGGGCAGGTGGCTAGGTGGGTAGGTGGCTAGGTGAGTAGGTGGGTAGGTGGCTGGGTGGCTAGGTGGCTAGGTGGGTTGGTGGCTAGGTGGCTAGGTGGGTAGGTGGCTAGGTGGGTAGGTGGCTAGGTGGGTAGGTGGGTAGGATGGTAGGTGGGTAGGTGGCTAGGTGGCCAGGTGGCTAGGTGGGTAGGTGGGTAGTTGGGTAGGATGGTAGGTGGCTAGGTGGATAGGTGGGTAGGTGGCTAGGTGGCTAGGTGGCTAGGTGAGTAGGTGGGTAGGTGGGTAGGTGGGTAGGTGGGTAGGTGATAAGGTGATAAGTTGGGTAGGTGGGTAGGTGGGTAGGTAAGTAGGTGGGTAGGTGGGTAGGTGGCTAGTTGGCTAGGTGGGTAGGTGGCTAGGTGGCTAGGTGGCATGTTGGATAGGTGGGTAGGTGGGTAGTTGACTAGGTGGCTAAGTGGCTAGGTGGCTAGGTGGCTAGGTGGCTAGGTGGGTAGGTGGGTAGGTGGCTAGGTGGCTAGGTGGGTAGGTGGCTAGGTGGCTAGGTGGCTAGGTGGGTAGGTGGCTAGGTGGCTAGGTGGGTAGGTGGGTAGTTGGGTAGGTGATAAGGTAGGTAGGTGGGTAGGTGGGTAGGTCACTAGGTGGCTAGGTGGGTAGGTGGGTAGGTGGTTAGGTGGGTAGGTGGGTAGGTGATAAGGTGGGTAGGTGGGTAGGTGGGTAGGTGGGTACGTGGGTAGGTGATAAGGTGATAAGGTGGGTAGGTGGGTAGGTGGGTAGGTGGCTAGGTGGGTAGGTGGCTAGGTGGCTAGGTGGGTAGGTGGCTAGGTGGGTAGGTGGCTAGGTGGCTAGGTGGCTAGGTGGCTAGGTGGCTAGGTGGGTAGGTGGGTAGGTGGCTAGGTGGCTAGGTGGCTAGGTGGGTAGGTGAGTAGGTGGGAAGGTGGGTAGGTGGGCAGGTGGGTAGGTGGCTAGGTGGCTAGGTGGCTAGGTGGGTAGGTGGGTAGGTGGGTAGGTGATAAGGGGGGTAGGTGGGTAGGTGGCTAGGTGGCTATGTGGGTAGGTGGGTAGGTGGGTAGGTGGGTAAGTGGCTAGGTGGCTAGGTGTGTAGGTGGCTAGGTGGCTAGGTGGCTAGGTGGCTAGGTGGGTAGGTGGAAAGGTGGGTAGGTGGGTAGGTGATAAGGTGGGTAGGTGGGTAGGTGGGTAGGTGGGTAGGTGGGTAGGTGATAAGGTGGGTAGGTGGTTAGGTGGGTAGGTGGGCAGGTGGGCAGGTGGCTAGGTGGCTAGGTGGGTAGGTGGCTAGATGGGTAGGTTGGTAGGTGGCTGGGTGGCTAGGTGGCTATGTGGCTAGGTGGTTAGGTAGGTAGGTGGCTAGGTGGCTAGGTTGGTAGGTGGCTAGGTGGGTAGGTGGCTAGGTGGGTAGGTGGGTAGGATGGTAGGTGGCTAGGTGGCTAGGTGGGTAGGTGGCTAAATGGCTAAGTGGCTAAGTGGCTAGGTGGCTAGATGGCTAGGTGGCTAGGTAGCTAGGTGGGTAGGTGGGTAGGTGGCTAGGTGGCTAGGTGGCTAGGTGGCTAGGTGAGTAGGTGGGTATGTGGGTAGGTGGGTAGGTGATAAGGTGATAAGGTGGGTAGGTGGGTAGGTGGGTAGGTGGGTAGGTGGGTAGGTAAGTAGGTGGCTAGGTGGCTAGGTGGGTAGGTGGGTAGGTGGCTAGGTGGGTAGGTGGGTAGGTGGCTAGGTGGCATGGTGGGTAGGTGGGTAGGTGGGTAGGAGGCTAGGTGGCTAGGTGGCTAAGTGGCTAGGTGGCTAGGTGGCTAGGTGGGTATGTGGATAGGTGGCTAGGTGGCTAGATGGCTAGGTGGGTATGTGGCTAGGTGGGTAGGTGGGTAGGTGGCTAGGTGGCTCGGTGGCTAGGTGGCTAGGTGGCTAGGTGGGTAGGTGGGTAGGTGAGTAGGTGATAAGGTGGGTAGGTGGGTAGGTGGCTAGGTGGCTAGGTGGGTAGGTGGGTAGGTGGGTAAGTGGCTAGGTGGCTAGGTGGCTAGGTGGGTAGGTGGAAAGGTGGGTAGGTGGGTAGGTGATAAGGTGGGTAGGTGGGTAGGTGGGTAGGTTATAAGGTGGGTAGGTGGGTAGGTGGGTAGGTGGGAAGGTGGGCAGGTGGCTAGGTGGGTAGGTGGCTAGATGGGTAGGTTGGTAGGTGGCTGGGTGGCTAGGTGGCTAGGTGGCTAGGTGGGTAGGTGGCTAGGTGGCTAGGTGGGTAGGTGGCTAGATGGGTAGGTTGGTAGGTGGCTGGGTGGCTAGGTGGCTAGGTGGCTAGGTGGCTAGGTGGGTAGGTGGCTAGGTGGCTAGGTGGGTAGGTGGCTAGGTGGGTAGGTGGCTAGGTGGGTAGGTGGCTAGGTGGCTAGGTGGGTATGTGGGTAGGTGGCTAGGTGGCTAGGTGGCTAGGTGGGTAGGTGGCTAGGTGGCTAGGTGGGTAGGTGGGTAGGTGGGTAGGTGGCTAGGTGGGTAGGTGGGTAGGTGGGTAGGTGATAAGGTGATAAGGTGGGTAGGTGGGTAGGTGGGTAGGTGGCTAGGTGGGTAGGTGGGTAGGTGGGTAGGTAAGTAGGTGATAAGGTGGTTAGGTGGGTAGGTGGGTAGGTGGCTAGGTGGCTAGGTGGGTAGGTGGCTAGGTGGGTAGGTGGCTAGGTGGGTAGGTGGCTAGGTGGGTAGGTGGCTAGGTGGGTAGGTGGCTAGGTGGCTAAGTGGCTAAGTGGCTAGGTGGATAGATGGCTAGGTGGTTAGGTGGCTAGGTAGCTAGGTGGGTAGGTGGCTAGGTGGCTAGGTGGCTAGGTGGGTAGGTGGGTAGGTGGGTAGGTGGCTAGGTGGCTAGGTGGGTAGGTGGCTAGGTGGCTAGCTGGGTAGGTGGGTAGGTGGCTAGGTGGGTAGGTGGCTAGGTGGCTAGGTGGGTAGGTGGGTAGGTGGCTAGGTGGCTAGGTGGCTATGTGGCTAGGTGGCTAGGTGGGTAGGTGGGTAGGTGGCTAGGTGGCTAGGTGGGTAGGTGGGTAGGTGGGTAGGTGATAAGGTGGGTAGGTGGGTAGGTGGATAGGTGGGTAGGTGGGTAGGTGGGTAGGTGGGTTGGTGGGTAGGTGGGTAGGTAAGTAGGTGATAAGGTGGGTAGGTGGGTAGGTGGGTAGGTGGCTAGGTGGCTAGGTGGCTAGGTGGCTAGGTGGCTAGGTGGGTAGGTGGCTAGGTGGGTAGGTGGGTAGGTGGGCAGGTGGGTAGGTGGCTAGGTGGGTAGGTGGGTAGGTGGGTAGGTGATAATGTGGCTAGGTGGCTAGGTGGGTAGGTGGGTAGGTGGGTAAGTGGCTAGGTGGCTAGGTGGCTAGGTGGGTAGGTGGCTAGGTGGCTAGGTGGCTAGGTGGGTAGGTGGAAAGGTGGGTAGGTGATAAGGTGGGTAGGTGGGTAGGTGGGTAGGTGGGTAGGTGGGTAGGTGGGTAGGTGATAAGCTGGGTAGGTGGGTAGGTGAGCAGGTGGGCAGGTGGCTAGGTGGCTAGGTGGGTAGGTGGCTAGGTGAGTAGGTGGGTAGGTGGCTGGGTGGCTAGGTGGGTAGGTGGGTAGGTGGGTAGGTGGCTAGGTGGGTATGTGGGTAGGTGGCTAGGTGGCTAGGTGGCTAGGTGGGTAGGTGGCTAGGTGGCTAGGTGGGTAGGTGGGTAGGTGGGTAGGTGGCTAGGTGGGTAGGTGGGTAGGTGGGTAGGTGATAAGGTGATAAGGTGGGTAGGTGGGTAGGTGGGTAGGTGGCTAGGTGGGTAGGTGGGTAGGTGGGTAGGTAAGTAGGTGATAAGGTGGTTAGGTGGGTAGGTGGGTAGGTGGCTAGGTGGCTAGGTGGCTAGGTGGCTAGGTGGGTAGGTGGCTAGGTGGGTAGGTGGCTAGGTGGGTAGGTGGCTAGGTGGGTAGGTGGCTAGGTGGCTAAGTGGCTAAGTGGCTAGGTGGATAGATGGCTAGGTGGCTAGGTGGCTAGGTAGCTAGGTGGGTAGGTGGCTAGGTGGCTAGGTGGCTAGGTGGGTAGGTGGGTAGGTGGGTAGGTGGCTAGGTGGCTAGGTGGGTAGGTGGCTAGGTGGCTAGCTGGGTAGGTGGGTAGGTGGCTAGGTGGGTAGGTGGCTAGGTGGCTAGGTGGGTAGGTGGGTAGGTGGCTAGGTGGCTAGGTGGCTATGTGGCTAGGTGGCTAGGTGGGTAGGTGGGTAGGTGGCTAGGTGGCTAGGTGGGTAGGTGGGTAGGTGGGTAGGTGATAAGGTGGGTAGGTGGGTAGGTGGATAGGTGGGTAGGTGGGTAGGTGGGTAGGTGGGTTGGTGGGTAGGTGGGTAGGTAAGTAGGTGATAAGGTGGGTAGGTGGGTAGGTGGGTAGGTGGCTAGGTGGCTAGGTGGCTAGGTGGCTAGGTGGCTAGGTGGGTAGGTGGCTAGGTGGGTAGGTGGGTAGGTGGGCAGGTGGGTAGGTGGCTAGGTGGGTAGGTGGGTAGGTGGGTAGGTGATAATGTGGCTAGGTGGCTAGGTGGGTAGGTGGGTAGGTGGGTAAGTGGCTAGGTGGCTAGGTGGCTAGGTGGGTAGGTGGCTAGGTGGCTAGGTGGGTAGGTGGAAAGGTGGGTAGGTGATAAGGTGGGTAGGTGGGTAGGTGGGTAGGTGGGTAGGTGGGTAGGTGATAAGCTGGGTAGGTGGGTAGGTGAGCAGGTGGGCAGGTGGCTAGGTGGCTAGGTGGGTAGGTGGCTAGGTGAGTAGGTGGGTAGGTGGCTGGTGGCTAGGTGGCTAGGTGGCTAGGTGGGTTGGTGGCTAGGTGGCTAGGTGGGTAGGTGGCTAGGTGGGTAGGTGGCTAGGTGGGTAGGTGGGTAGGATGGTAGGTGGGTAGGTGGCTAGGTGGCCAGGTGGCTAGGTGGGTAGGTGGGTAGGTGGGTAGTTGGGTAGGATGGTAGGTGGCTAGGTGGCTAGGTGGATAGGTGGGTAGGTGGCTAGGTGGCTAGGTGGCTAGGTGAGTAGGTGGGTAGGTGGGTAGGTGGGTAGGTGGGTAGGTGATAAGGTGATAAGTTGGGTAGGTGGGTAGGTGGGTAGGTGGGTAGGTAAGTAGGTGGGTAGGTGGGTAGGTGGCTAGTTGGCTAGGTGGGTAGGTGGCTAGGTGGCTAGGTGGCATGGTGGATAGGTGGGTAGGTGGGTAGGTGGCTAGGTGGCTAAGTGGCTAGGTGGCTAGGTGGCTATGTGGGTAGGTGGGTAGGTGGCTAGGTGGGTAGGTGGCTAGGTGGCTAGGTGGCTAGGTGGGTAGGTGGCTAGGTGGCTAGGTGGGTAGGTGGGTAGTTGGGTAGGTGATAAGGTAGGTAGGTGGGTAGGTGGGTAGGTAACTAGGTGGCTAGGTGGGTAGGTGGGTAGGTGGTTAGGTGGGTAGGTGGGTAGGTGATAAGGTGGGTAGGTGGGTAGGTGGGTAGGTGGGTACGTGGGTAGGTGATAAGGTGATAAGGTGGGTGTGTGGGTAGGTGGGTAGGTGGCTAGGTGGGTAGGTGGCTAGGTGGCTAGGTGGGTAGGTGGCTAGGTGGGTAGGTGGCTAGGTGGGTAGGTGGGTAGGTGGGCAGGTGGCTAGGTGGCTAGGTGGGTAGGTGGTTAGGTGGCTAGGTGGCTAGGTGGCTAGGTGGGTAGGTGGCTAGGTGGCTAGGTGGCTAGGTGGGTATGTGGGTAGGTGGCTAGGTGGCTAGGTGGCTAGGTGGGTAGGTGGCTAGGTGGCTAGGTGGCTAGGTGGCTAGGTGGCTAGGTGGGTAGGTGGGTAGGTGGCTAGGTGGGTAGGTGAGTAGGTGGGAAGGTGGGTAGGTGGGCAGGTGGGTAGGTGGCTAGGTGGCTAGGTGGCTAGGTGGGTAGGTGGGTAGGTGATAAGGTGGGTAGGTGGGTAGGTGGCTAGGTGGCTATGTGGGTAGGTGGGTAGGTGGGTAGGTGGGTAAGTGGCTAGGTGGCTAGGTGTGTAGGTGGCTAGGTGGCTAGGTGGGTAGGTGGAAAGGTGGGTAGGTGGGTAGGTGATAAGGTGGGTAGGTGGGTAGGTGGGTAGGTGGGTAGGTGATAAGGTGGGTAGGTGGGTAGGTGGGCAGGTGGGCAGGTGGCTAGGTGGCTAGGTGGGTAGGTGGCTAGATGGGTAGGTTGGTAGGTGGCTGGGTGGCTAGGTGGCTAGGTGGCTAGGTGGTTAGGTAGGTAGGTGGCTAGCTGGCTAGGTTGGTAGGTGGCTAGGTGGGTAGGTGGCTAGGTGGGTAGGTGGGTAGGATGGTAGGTGGCTAGGTGGCTAGGTGGGTAGGTGGCTAAATGGCTAAGTGGCTAAGTGGCTAGGTGGCTAGATGGCTAGGTGGCTAGGTGGCTAGGTAGCTAGGTGGGTAGGTGGGTAGGTGGCTAGGTGGCTAGGTGGCTAGGTGGCTAGGTGAGTAGGTGGGTAGGTGGGTAGGTGGGTAGGTGATAAGGTGATAAGGTGGGTAGGTGGGTAGGTGGGTAGGTGGGTAGGTAAGTAGGTGGCTAGGTGGCTAGGTGGGTAGGTGGGTAGGTGGCTAGGTGGCTAGGTGGGTAGGTGGGTAGGTGGCTAGGTGGCATGGTGGGTAGGTGGGTAGGTGGGTATGTGGCTAGGTGGCTAGGTGGCTAAGTGGCTAGGTGGCTAGGTGGCTAGGTGGCTTGGTGGCTAGGTGGCTAAGTGGCTTTGTGGGTAGGTGGGTAGGTGATAAGGTGATAAGGTGGGTAGGTGGGTAGGTGGGTAGGTGGCTAGGTGGGTAGGTGGGTAGGTGGGTAGGTGATAAGGTGGGTAGGTGGGTAGGTGGGTAGGTGGCTAGGTGGCTAGGTGGGTAGGTGGCTAGGTGGGTAGGTGGCTAGGTGGGTAGGTGGCTAGGTGGCTAGGTGGGTAGGTGGCTAGATGGATAGGTGGCTAGGTGGGTAGGTGGGTAGGTGGCTAGGTGGCTAGGTGGGTAGGTGGGTAGGTGGGTAGGTGGGCAGGTGGCTAGGTGGGTAGGTGGAAAGGTGGGTAGGTGGGTAGGTGATAAGGTGGGTAGGTGGGTAGGTGGATAGGTGGGTAGGTGGGTAGGTGGGTAGGTGATAAGGTGGGTAGGTGGGTAGGTGGGCAGGTGGCTAGGTGGCTAGGTGGCCAGGTGGGTAGGTGGCTAGGTGGGTAGGTGGGTAGGTGGCTGGGTGGCTAGGTGGGTAGGTGGGTAGGTGATAAGGTGGGTAGGTGGCTAGGTGGCTAGGTGGCTAGGTGGGTAGGTGGGTAACTGGCTAGGTGGCTAGGTGGCTAGGTGGGTAGGTG
>JAVGWX010000150.1:72500-137182 GCA_036924085.1 Ariolimax columbianus
ATACACCTTCGAGTTTCGGCCAGTCGCTCTATACGTGTATGTGTTGGACACCCTGTGACTAGATGAGATTTAAATGTGTGTCGTACGTGTAGGACACCGATTGATTGATGTGTGTTCTGAAGTATGTGTATGCACCGAGTGTGTGACCATACGTGAGTACGTAATTCTTCTTCTTATTATTATTATTCTTTATCTTCTTCTTCTTTTTCTTCTTCGGCCATCGTCCCAAAAGGATGTGTAATAGATTACAGCGAAGCTGTAACATCTGCGACATTTCCGATGTAACTGTGTTATTTTAAGAACTTGGTTCGCTTCCCACTAGTTCCCTATTCTCTTAGTCAGACTGCGAGTGATGTCTGTTTCCATGGAAACTTGGAGGTGGAATAGATCTTGATCACTTAAATGAGCCGCTGACCCTAGCGCAAGCAGGCAGATATAAGTAGCTGATACGTGTATATCTCGTGTGTATATATATATATATATATATATATATATATATATATATATATATATATATATATATATATATATATATATATATATATACACACACAGATATTGGTTTTCTTTACGATAACGTTATCGACTATTATTATACATAGTGATTGGTGTTACTAATACCTCGTTGGGAGCCGCGTAACGCAGTAGTTAGAGAGCTGGCTTTGCATCTGAGTGGTCCTGGGTTCATTCCCCAGTTGAGGCGGAGATATTTTTGCGGAAGGAAGTAAAGGCATGGCGTGACGGGACCTTTTTTTAAAAATGTAATACCTCGTTGCTTACTATTGAATTTCGCGCAATTAGCAATTGGCGCGTGTTGAATCTGAAGGTCTGGTATCCTCAAAAGGAAAATGTGTGGGTGTTATTGAGGTGGGTCTCCGGAAGACATCCCAGATAAATATGATCCTCTCGCTGTATGTTTTATATTGAGCCTTTTTTTAATATTCAGAACTCCCTCCTCATTCCCCTGCAGCTTCTTCTTCTTCTTCTTCTTCTTCTTCTTCTTCTTCTTCTTCTTCGACCAACTGAGGTTACGCTTTTTTTCCAAGTGAGGTTCACGAAGAAGACTGAACGTTTCAGCCTTCGCCGGTCCCCCACAGCTCGTCGAGCATGGTCACTCCCACAGGCCAGACTGTCTCTCTTTGGTATGTATAGGTACGGCAGTCCTGCAGGGTATGTTCTGGTGTTCGCGTGTGTGCTCCACAATCGCACTTGGCGGTGTCTCTGAGACCCACTTTGGTCTGTAATGTCACGTTCTGAGTATGAAGATTTGTGTCTGCCCATCTCTGCCAACCCACTGGAGCATGATAAGTATCTTGGAGTTTGTGGTCAATAGCTGTTATACCTTCTCTTTGTGGCTTGACTCCACAAAACAGAGTAGAAGTGTTATTATCTGATCCCACTGCTGCATGTTGAGTATCTTGGAGTTTGTGGTCAATAGCTGTTATACCTTCTCTTTGTGGCTTGACTCCACAAAACAGAGTAGAAGTGTTATTATCTGATCCCACTGCTGCATGTTGAGTATCTTGGAGTTTGTGGTCAATAGCTGTTATACCTTCTCTTTGTGGCTTGACTCCACAAAACAGAGTAGAAGTGATTACCAGTAACATTAAAAGGACCCTTTCGATATGGGGAACCCAGCACAGTCACTGTCTGATGGGCAAAACATTGGGCCGATTACTCTTATTCGTGACGTCATAAAGCGAAATTACGTTGCACTGTTCGGTTAGTCATGTGTCCCAGGCCACCAAATTTCAAAAGAGGTTTCTCTCGGGTTTGCCTTCCCTACCCCGTGACTGTCCACGGTCTGGTTGTAGGGGAACAGGTTTGTGTCTCCCCGTGGCCTGGTTCCTACCCTATCAGGTTACGGACGCTCTTCTAGTAATTATGCTACCGCGAGCATAGCTATTAAGGTCATGTCGGCACACGAGCTCATCTACCTCGAAGTGGTGAAATGAAACGAGAGAGGTCAGATCAGGTCATCCCGTAACCGGTGAAGTCGTTGGGGCACACATGAAGACATCCTCACAACACCACGCCACCCTTCTCTGTCAGCGGCAGCTGCCTGTGCCTCTTCTGGTCGGAGATTGGTCCATTCTTTTATGTTGACCTCCCACCTCTTTTTTGGGACGGCCTCTTCGTCGTCTGCCTAGCACTTTTCCGTGGAGAATCGCATTTGCAAGACCATACTCTTTGCAAGATATGTGACCGTACCAAGCGAGTTTCCTTCTTTTGACAGTAGCCAAGAGGTCTTCAAAAGGCCCTATTGTTGTTGTAATTCATTCTCGTATTTCCTCATTTGTAACTCGATCTTTGTACGTGACGTTTAAAAGTCTTCGGAAATATCTCATCCTTAGTCCGTCTCAGACTGTAGTCCATTGGGCGATATCAGGACGCATAAACCAGTGCTTGGGTGGATATGTGCGTCTGTATGTACCTATGCTAGGTTTGTGCGCCCTGAGAACCTAGCCCAACCAAAGTGCAATGGAAGGGCCTCACCATGAAGGTGCGTGTGAAAGTTGTGCAAGAGTGTGATTGTTGGACAGAGTAAAATGAAAGAGTAAGGTAAGAAGAGAGAGGAATGTGCATTCCCCAGAGATAACACAATAAATCTCATAACAGTTACTATGTGTAGCGCTAATGTATTTGAAGTTTCCATATTTCCATGTACATCTCCTTACTGGCTCTAATGTAACTGAAAAGAATATATAATATATTTTCATTTTCAGTGGCCTGTTAATAAATAGTCCGGACTGCAAAATGTACCTTGACAACATCACGCATGCACATTATACCATCTTTATAAAGGGAGATGATAATGTGATAAATTGTAACAATCGTTTACACGATTTATGTCCCTTTGTATACCATTTTATATATCATCCTAGCGACAATTTTTAGCCTGTATACGTAACCAGTGCAGAATGTATACCTTTCACATTATGATTTATTATTAGTTGCCCATCGCGAGTGATGATGACCACATCAACAGACGGTTTTGTCTTGATGATGTAACTTACGCTGTATTTGGATTATAGTGAGAAAGAACTGCGCTTGTCATCAACCTCACTCTCTGGTCCCGAGCTATCTTGAACCAGTGGCAAGACAGTCAAGACGACTGGAGGCAACTCAGGATGCAGGCACTCTGGTCCCACCTCCTGTGAGACCTAGGGTCACTATGATATTTGTGGGATTCAAAAGTCCACTATTTCTGTTTATCGCTTTTGGAGGCAAAGGCCTGACCTCTTGACCATAGCGACCAAGAAGAGTCTGCAGAGTCTGTAGACAACCAGTGTGGCATTACAGTCGTGTATTTTAGCCCAAAAAGGGACGACTGGACGCAGTCATGCTAGCGTTGCAGGGGTCTTGGCTGGCGGATCTGGGCTTGTCATTGGCCAGCTGTTTACTAATCAAAGAGCCAGTACTGATCAGGAATGACAGTTTCACTAGTTCCGTCCGGCTGCGTATCACCCCGTCTGTCTCCATTCTGTGTTGTTTTAGGAAATTCGGTACTCCTTGATATGTGTATTATTGATGTTGCTGAATGATTTTCATAGATTTAATAGACTTCCATCGTGATATCTACATTAGGATAGATGTTGTATTGAAGAGCTGGTAGCTCAATCGAGAAGCGAGTAGTCCACTGGATGAGGGGGTGGGATAACAGAGGAACGGGTAAGAATGCTAACGTCTGGTCAGGCAAAATATACTGATCAGACATGTTAGTCAGGGTCAGGCAAAATATACAGACCAGACAAGTTAGTCAGGATGAAGCAAAATATACTGATCAGACACGTTAGTCAGGGTGAGGCAAAATATACTGATCAGATATGTTAGTCAGGGTGAGGCAAAATATACTGATCAGACATGTTAGTCAGGGTCAGGCAAAATATACTGATCAGACGTGTTAGTCCGGATCAGGCAAAATATATTGACCAAGACCCTCACCTCGGCTTTCTCGTTGTCAACCCTGGAAACAGGTTGTTTTCATGGCAGCCTGGCTAGCGAGGTCAGTTTTGGATCGTAGTGATTCCCGTAGTAGTGAGCGACATGCAGATGAAGCCAAGAATAGCACAGCCGCCTCCGTCAGCACGCTGGGGATGTGAGGAAAACTACTGCAACCCGTCATTTAACTTCCTTTTCAGCGCGCACAAAAGAGTAAACCAACTCATTGTGGGCATTCGCAAACAACAACTCCACACTTAAAGGAAATAATGAAATAATGATAGACTCTCAACATCATACACAAGTTGGGATCAAGATGCAGAGCAGCGCATGAGCTGCAGTGGTCAGTGATCCATAGCTGACTGCTAGCGTTAGGGCCAGCGAACCAAAGCTGCCAAGACCCTTCTACACCTCCACGCGGTGATCATGGATAACAGGCTGCAGCAGGGCAGACTGGCTAAGGAGAAGGGATTGAAGAGGGAATGCTAACCCGGTACTCAAAAAATGCTTGCTGACGTCGGATGTGTTGGACCGAAAGGTGCAAATATCGCAGTCAAGCTGTAAACTACGACACAGCGCATTCCGTTCTCTGGACTACATTCTGCTACTTAAGCCCTTTCATGGTTTAGTAGTGGGAGATTGAGAACGAACGAAGCCAAGCCAAGCCATACAAAATTTAAGAAGCTAGCAAAACAATTATGTCCCCAAGTAGGAATCGGGTGGAAAGAATAGGTCCACTATAACCTCCCTAGTATATCGTAAAACACGACAGAAAAGGGTAGTTCATAGGGCTAGTTATTTCGTCGGTTAAACCAGTTGTATTGGATATGTACGGTTAGTGCTCTGATACAGGCTTCATATAAGAGATATCGAAATGCCCCACTCGGAAAGACGAAAAGAATGAATGAAAACACATTTGAGAGTATCCAAGGATCAGCGTCAATTCACACAAAAATACACCGTATATAAAAATAAATATTTGATTCGGAAAAAAAAGACAGATTTCCTCTAATCCACTTATGCTGTTAGCCGGTGTAGGGACGAGATGTTGATGATCCATCCAGCCTCTAGGGGATTTTCTATTTACTTGTAAAAAAAAACCTCAACGCACGGATTACTTCATTATAATTTAATGAAATTTTGTTAGACTACTGATACACTCATCGCGCCCATCTTCTCATTTGTGTGTGTGTGATTTTGGATGATACTTTCGCATAAATTGTTAGGTCATCTTGCAAATAACGTAGGACACGCTCTTATATAACCGTCTTCTTCGTAACTCCTGCTACCAAGCCCTAAAAAGGCTTTTGCAAGTAGCAGGATGTAGTCCGGTGAACGTAATGCGTTGTGTTGTAGTTCACAGCTTGACTGCGATATTTGCACCTTTCGGTCCGATACATCCTACTGCAGCATGACATTTTTGGGTACTGGGTTAATCTTTCCTCTTCAATCAATTCTCCTTAGCCAGTCTGTTCTATTGTAGCCTGTTATTCAGGATCATCACGAGGTGGTGTGAAAGGTTCTTGGCAGGTCTGGGTCATTGGCCCTGACTTTAGTAATCAGGTCTCGGTCGCTGACTGCAGTTCGGACACTGATCCGCATTTTAATCCCATAAAGTGTATATGAGAACAATAAAATAAATATTAACACGTTCCCTTCCCCGGCTGGCCACAACGATGGAAAACGAAGTCGCAATAAATAGTAGTTAGTAATATATATAATTATTTCACAAATGTGTGCCTGTCTATATTTCTGGCGCAGGTGATTTGTTTAGCTGATTGAATCACGTGATGGTATAATATGTAGGTCAAAATGGCGCTTGGCGCACTGCAATACAAAGTTATGAAAGTCGATAACACAATTTTGAATCTGAAACGTGCCTGAGCGAGTTGAGGTGTTAGGGATGAGACGATCGGATAGAGATGGTGGAAAAGAGATACACTATTGTTGAAAGGATGGGCGGTGTAGAGGATGAAGCGATGGCGGATTGAAGCGAGGAGATTGGTAGTATGATAGGAAGTTTGAAGGAGGTAGAGATGGGCATGTTGAGAGGGGAAGGTGTGGGTTGAAATGGTGGAGAGAGAGGCAGGCTTGGTTGGTGGGGAATGAGAGGGATGTTGGGAGGGACAGAACCTATAATTGTTAAACTGCTATTGTTAAACTGCTATTGTTAAACTGCTATTGTTTCTTTCATATTGTACAGTGTGAATTTCCTTTTTGTGTTCGCCTTATTTCTCTATTCCCTAAAGCGGTTTGCATTGCTCTCTTTCTTTTATTTTTGCCCCTGTCAGCCCACTGCATCCGACTTCGGCTTTAATTTTATGTAACGATCTGCTTCCTCGTGCATTCTTTAAGGGGTAACTGCCTGTGCTGTGATGGAGTACCAACTAAGCACCTTCACAGGTTGTGAACCGTGTCACTTAACCCCTATCCCACGCTGTCCCCGTACAATGTGAATGACGGATAGATGTTCTGCAGGTGTATGCTTGTAAATTAGTTTTACTAGTTATGAACTACATATGTTATAACCAAACTATCGAGACTCATAACATGAGTGGAAAATGGAGAAGACACTGTAACCTTCCATTCATTGTAGTATAATGTGACTAAAATGGATTTTCCGTGTAGCCAGCAACCTCTTCGTGTAAAATGAACTATTTAAGATTCTACTACGGTACTGTCAAGATAGGGGGCCGAACTATTACCAACCTTCGTTTTGCAGATGATATCGACGGGTTGGCGGGTTCAGAAGCAGAACTCCAGGAATGGGTCAGAAGGCTCGATGAAACAGCTCTTCACTATGGTATGGAGATAAACGCTGGAAAGACAAAATTAATGACCAACAACGCTACGGGCTTCAACAGCAAGATAAAAGCTAACGGTCAGGAACTTGAAGTGGTTGACCGTTTTAAATATCTTGGGTCGATTGTCAGTAATGAAGGATCAAAATGTGAAGTGTTGGCCAGAATAGCACAGACAATAGCGGCTCTTGCACGGCTTAACAAAATCTGGCAAGATAAACGGTTAGCACTACGCACGAAAATCAGATTAATGCGTACACTGGTCCTGTCAATATTCCTCTATGCGTGTGAGACATGGACAGTTACAGATACCTTCAACGAAGGATACAGGCCTTGGAGATGAGATGTTTCCGAAAACGTTTAAACGTCACGTACAAAGACCGAGTTACAAATGAGGAAATACGAGATAGAATTACAACAGCAATAGGGTCTTTCGAAGATCTCTTGGCAACTGTCAAAAGAAGGAAACTCACTTGGTACGGTCACATATCGAGAACAAATGGTCTTGCAAACACAATCCTCCACGGGAAGGTGCATAGCAGACGACGAAGAGGCCGGCCCAAAAAGAGATGGGAGGACAACATAAAAGAATGGACCAGTCTCCGACCAGAAGAGTCACAGGCAGCGGCATCTGACAGAGAGGGATGGCGTGGAGTTGTGAGGATGTCTTCATGTGTGCCCCAACGACCTCACCGGTTACGGGATGACCTGACCTGACCTGACTACGGCAAGACTGATATGAGGTGATTGACTACATGCTCTCTGTATGTGAGTTAACTGTAGCAGTGGGGAATATGCATCAGATGGTGAGAACGGGAAGAGAACAGATTGAAAGCATAGCTTTTTCAGTTTCAAATCCAACGGATAAACTGTACAGAAATAAAATAACTTGGACAAGAATGACTCAATAACATGACCTAAACGTAAAGGTCAGTCCCATCGCAACAATTGCCGCCGGGAATGAAGATAACTCTTCATGTACTCAGCTGCAGTCTATGTCAGGTGCGGGTGACCAGTTACTTTCCTTACTGTTTTCACCCTCCCCAGCGTCATTTATAGTTGGGTTGACTGGATGATCGGTCGTACCATGCACAATCCATGTCCCGGATGTGTTTCTGTCCGTCCGTGATGTCGAACCTCGGCATGCTGTAACCTCAGTTTAGCAAGCCAGCTCACTCACGCCTAGGCTACACCCTCCACACGACCAACGATTACAACAAAATCCCTTTGTCAGGGAGAGGAATAACACAAATGAAAACAGCTAACAAAACAAAACAATGAAAAACACGGCTTGGAGCTCTTGATGTTGTTGTTGGAAGCCACTCGTACTGGATAGTTATCTTTATAACACAATGGAGATTGGGTCAGATGACAAACGCCCATGTGAGGAAAGAGAACAACACTTGCGAAACAAATGAGAGACAAAACAACTTGACAAACAACGGTTGTCTTTGTAAAAGAGCATGGGGCCTTGATCTGAGGATGAACGACGAAGAGAAGAAGAAGAAATGTACTGGGCTAAACTCTTGACGTTTATTTGATGGCGGATTACATTTACAATTCTTAGATCTTGAGGTGTACTGCAGAAGGTGGATTTTAGTCCTTTTTGCTGTAGTGCAATGAAGGCTCCTCAGTAAACTCACCAATATGTGGAATAGTGTCGTTCCCCCCTTTGGTGGTCAGACTACTTTGACATAGCCTATTTCCAGGAGCCCTACAAGGAAGGTGGGGTCTTGGTCTGTATATGTCACCTGACCTTTGTGTTGCTCTTCACTCCCACTGAAACTCTATGGTGACAGAGAAAACCTGAGACAGCACGCCAAGTTTATGATAGAAATGTGGTTATTTGAGAGATAAATGTATGGTGACAAGACACAGCCTTCCAAGTTTATGAGAGAAATAAATGTGGTTATTTGAGAGATAAACTAATGGTGATGTGGGAAGACCTGAGACAGTCCATCAAGTGAAGGAAATAAATCTGGTTATTTGAGAGATAAACTAATGGTGATGAGGGAAGACCTGAGACAGCTAGCCAAGTTTACTACGGGAAACAGCTGTCGCTATTTGAGACATGTACGACGAAAAAGAACAAAAGAATTGAGAAAGAAGTAGAAGTTGTTGAATGGCCGCAATGATTAATATTACTCTTTTGTGCGCGCTGAAACCGTTAAGTTGCAGGTTGCACTAGCTTAAAACTTAAAAAAACTTAACGTCTTTATACTGGTTTAGAAGACTCTGCAGAGTCTGTATACAACCAGTTCCATTTACAACACCTTCCTCTAGAAGCTGTACGCATCCAATCTGTTCTTAAATGCATTGACCGTCCCAGCCTCCACCACCTCACTTGGCAATGCATTCCAAGCATTCACTACTCTCTGGCTAAAGAAATACTTCCTAATATCTAATCTGGACCTCTCCTTAGTGAACTTGTAGATGTGCCCTCTTGTCCTTGTTGGTGGTTGTACTTTAAAAAACTTGTTATAGTCCACTTTATCCATTCCTCTGATCATCTTATACACCTGTATTAAGTCACCACGAATTCTTCTCTCTTCTAGACACTGAAGGCCGGTTCTTTTTAATCTTTCCTCATAACTGTAATTCTGTAATCCCACTATCAGCTTTGTCGCTCTTTTTTGTATTCTCTCCAGCATGTTTATATCCCCTCTCTAATAAGGACTCCACACCTGTACACAGTACTCCAATCTAGGTCTAACTAATGCTTTATACAGTTTGACTATCACTTCCTTGCTCCTATGTTTAATATTTCTTTTTATCACGCTCTCCTCACATCCCGAGCGTGCTGATGAATGTGATACAGGCTCCACTGGTGGTTGTGCCATGCTTGGCTTCACTACCACAAAATGTAAACAAGGAGAGGAAGCGGGGTATTTCACGCGACCTGTAGAAGGGTGAATGACATTGACCTTGTAACCAGGTCAGGTTATGACCCCCTTAATGTTGACAGAAAACGAGCCAGCCTGCGGAGGGCGATTCTTACCAAAACCGAGAGCTTTCGTAACCGAAATAGGAATATAAATACGATCTGTCTTCATTTATGAACAGTTATATAATGTTACAAATTGATACTATCTACTGATGAGGCGACACTGACGTAACGAACACTTTACAAATACGAAAGTAGAAGCAATGATAACAACTCGACGTGCCAACAGGACGGACATTTTGCTTATTCAGAGTAGCAGAGGCGTCGGTTGGACTTTGGACTTATGAATAACTTACCTTCTTCTGATGAGCTGTCAGTCATATTTTGGTGTCTATGAAAACTCAACTTGACTGATATCAATAAACGATAAATACGACACAAGATAATAACTTGACTTATCGCGTTACTGGCCCTGGCCGAGCGAATTCCACTGTGTGAACTTGGGGAAACCTGTTATCACGTGATGTGTCATATGACAGCGAGGTCAGCCTGCACTTGCCCAATCAAGCTATCATTACTTACGGTGTTAATTCACGTTCGGGGAGTCCACACCCGAGTGGTTTCCGGGACAAATAGAATAGGGCTACTGTTTCCTTTCTTGCATTTTGTGGGAGATTCGGAGGCCTACTGGTTGTGAGATTTGTTTACAATCCCAGATTATAATAATAATAAATGGCCTTTTTCGCCTATGCAGACGGTCATGAAGCAGGTATGTCTTTTTTTCACTAGACGGGTCTTTTCTCCTTTCGACGTATACAATTATTTTCGAGTTTCTCTCTCTGAGTAGCTTCAAATGTCGTTAGGTCATTTCGGAGTGATGTCTTTCATGTGGTTTGCACTACGGCTGAGTTTTCCCAAGCATTGTGGTCGATGGAAAAGTCTGTCATTGATGCCTTTCAAACATCTTTATATATGAGCAGGGATCTCCTCCCCTCTGATAGCTCACCATACAACACCTGTTTTGGAATGCGCCCATTGTCCATTCTACTCATGTAACCCAGTCAGGCCAATCTTCTAGCAACGTAATAGTTTTATTGGAGAAGGAACATTTGCGCGTTGCAGTACTTCTGTGTTTGTTTTCTTGTCCTGCCACCTGATGTTCAAAATTTTCCGCAGGTAGCAGAGGTGAAAAATGTTTAGCCGTCTCTCGTGCCTTGAGTATGTCGTCCGTGTGTCTGATGCGTACAGTATTCGATGAGAACACAGGCGCGATATATTTGCATTTTTGTCTGAAACGTCAGTTTAATATTTCTTCCCGCCCTCTTGGAAAGGCCACCAAAAGTAGTCGCTGCTCTTCCAATTCTTATATTTATTTCCTCGTCTAGAGAGAGGGCGCTTGTAATTGTTGACCCGAAATAGCTGAAATTTTTGATTGATGCTAAGAGATTGCCATTGAGAGTGATGATTACTGGATTGACGGTACCTGACCACAGGATCATCGTATTTGAGACGTTTATTGACAGCGAGAACGAATCGCATGCTCCGGCTAAACTATAAATTAAAGATTGTAAAGTGGCCTCTGAGCGACAAGGGCAGCATCGTCAGCGAAAAGGGTCTCTGAGCAGGACTTCCGTGGGTTTTGGCTTTGCTCTTAGTCGGGCTAGGTTGTAGAGCGAACCATCAGATCTGGTGCTAATGGAGCAGGTTCAAATCAAGTCGTGCACAGTTTGACAGATTCAGCATTTCATAAGTGGTTATTGTGATGGTATTTTCTTCTTCTTTCTTCTTCTTCTTCTTTTTCTTCTTCGTCCCCGTAGTTCGTTCTCAAACTCCCAATACCTTCTACTTCTGTTGTCCTACGTCTCTTGCCATACGGCGTCGCAGAGAGTCGGGATGCGTAGATTTCGTGTTATTGCCAAGTGGGAGGCTTGTGCTGTTGTTAGGTGTAACTTCATGAGAGTGTCAGAGACACCCTCGATCCACCGACGGCGACCTGCATATGATATGCTCTTGCTGAAAGGCTGGTCATAATATATTCTGACTAAATGACAAAACCACTTCATTTGTTGTCCTTCAATGTAGTTACTAACTGGGTCCCCCCCCCCCCCCTGTCTGCCTCATCGTGGTGTTGCAGATTCGGTCATGGATTGTCTTTCCGGCTGAACTTCTCACACAACGCATTTCCCATCTCTGGATCTTACTCTTATGTGTTTCTAGTAAGGACCAAAATTGACATTGGTAACACAATGTAAAAATAAATAATGCATTTGTCAACCCCCTCTTCGTTGAAAGAAGCACTCTATGGCTTTGAAGTAGCAGGATGCTGTCCGGAGAATGGAATGCATTGTGTCGTAGTTTACAGCTTTACTGTGATATTAGCAC
The DNA here is from genome assembly GCA_036924085.1 of Ariolimax columbianus. NCBI lineage: Eukaryota > Metazoa > Mollusca > Gastropoda > Stylommatophora > Arionidae > Ariolimax > Ariolimax columbianus. The sequence continues at coordinate 84,510 of JAVGWX010000150.1, forward strand.
CTTTCGGTCCTACACATCCGACTTCAGCAGGCATTTTTGAGTACCGGGTTAGCCTTCCCTCTTATATCCCTTTTCCTTACGCAGTATGCTCTGTTGCAGTCTGTTATCCAGGATCACCGCGTGCAGCGGAGGTGTAGAAGGGTGTTGGCTGCTCTGCTTCGCTGGTCTGACGTTAGCAGTCAACTTTGAGTCACTGACCGCTGCAGCTCATGCACTGCTAACCATCTTGATCCCAGCGACACGCATATGAAGCCAAGCATAGCACACCCGCCTGGAGAATCCAGGTCCACCTTCATCAGTACGCTCGGGATGAGAGGAAATCTACTATAACCTGCAACTTACGCCATTTTCATGGCACACGAGAGTAAACTTACTCATTCCACACCAGCAACATGGCTCGTAGATAATGTATGTGGTTCTCTATAGACAGGGCTTGACAAAAGTGCTCGTCTGTGACGAGTAAACATTTTTGCTTGACGAGTAAAAGGAATCAATTTTTAATCGCTAATGACGTTTCAAATCGTTACCACACAACGACTCTCACGCGATTATTAGTGATATTACGGTTAGAATAGATTGTACAGACGCTAGCTTAGGATGGTGAATCTAAATAGACCTCAGCTTTTATAATTTAAACGTACTAAAACCATAGATAAATGGTACTCTGTCAGCCGTGAATTTTTTTCTTAAGAAGAAATAGCAATACTGTGAAAGTTATACAGTATATTTTGGTTTGGTACGTATCGTTATGTAGAAATAGAAGTGAATTAGTGCCTAGTTAAGATTTGTTAGTATAAATTACATGACTGTAGTCCGAATATGCTGACTGGTGAAATTTTCAAGCCCTGTCTATAGCGGATAGGTTAGATACTCGTTTCTCGAGAAACGAAAGCACAGAAGACCAGTGTTCGATTACTACGAGGCTGGAGATTGCCTTGTTCTTAAAAGAGGTGAGATCGGACACTTAGTCCTATTGTACACGGACGATAATGGCAGTTGACAGTCGAAAAGAGCAAGCTGTTAGCCAGGGACTATGCAAAAAAATGATAAAGGTAACACAATTTCTAACAAGTAATGGCCTACATAACCAGCTTCGGGGTGTAAACAGGGAGAAGGCAAGGCAGCCTGTTCTTTGTGCCATGTTCTTGTTGGCTATGGATTGGATAAGGAAGACATCAATCGAAATGAAAGAACTGGTATTCAGTGGACTATTGTCACAATTGGAGGACCTGGACTGTGCAGATGATCTGGTACTTGATAGGGTGAAAGAACAATCAGCTAAGCTCCTTACTCAACACTATCAATAAAGAACAAATCATGCTCTAGAGAGAGAGAGAGAGAGAGAGAGAGAGAGAGAGAGAGAGAGAGAGAGTAGTTACCTATTGAGCAACATAATTGACGTATCATGAGGTACAGATACAGATGTAATAACCAGAATTGGAAAGGCAAGAGGAGCATTCCTGACACTAAACAAGGGCATTCCTGACACTAAACAATGACATTCCAGACACTAAACAAGGACATTCCTGACACTAAACAATGACATTCCAGACACTAAACAAGGACATTCCTGACACTAAACAATGACATTCCAGACACTAAACAAGGACATTCCTGACACTAAACAATGACATTCCAGACACTAAACAAGGACATTCCTGACACTAAACAATGACATTCCAGACACTAAACAAGGGCATTCCTGACACTAAACAAGGACATTCCTGACACTAAACAATGACATTCCAGACACTAAACAAGGACATTCCTGACACTAAACAATGACATTCCAGACACTAAACAAGGGCATTCCTGACACTAAACAAGGACATTCCTGACACTAAACAATGACATTCCAGACACTAAACAATGGCATTCCTGACACCAAACAATGACATTCCTGACACTAAACAATGACATTCCAGACACTAAACAATGACATTCCAGACACTAAACAAGGACATTCCTGACACTAAACAATGACATTCCAGACACTAAACAAGGGCATTCCTGACACTAAACAATGACATTTCAGACACTAAACAAGGGCATTCCTGACACTAAACAATGACATTCCTGACACTAAACAATGGCATTCCTGACACTAAACAATGACATTCCTGACACTAAACAAGGGCATTCCTGACACTAAACAATGACATTCCTGACACTAAACAAGGACATTCCTGACACTAAACAAGGGCATTCCTGACACTAAACAATGACATTCCTGACACTAAACAAGGACATTCCTGACACTAAACAATGACATTCCTGACACTAAACAAGGGCATTCCTGACACTAAACAATGACATTCCTGACACTAAACAAGGACATTCCTGACACTAAACAAGGACATTCCTGACACTAAACAATGACATTCCTGACACTAAACAAGGGCATTCCTGACACCTATGGGAAAGGAGCTAACAACAGTCACTGGAACAACAAATTCAGCGAATAAAATGGGGTTGAATAGGACATACTCTGCGGAAGGCGCAGTCGAATATAGCCAGACAGGCTCTTACATGGAATCCCTAAAGGACGAGTGAGAGAGAGAGAGGGGATAGAGAGAGAGCGAGAGAGAGAGACGTAGACACAAAAACACATGAACAGTTAATGTGAGAAGGACCTAAAATTAAATGATAACACCTGGAGAGAGACAGAAAGAGCAGCCCGGGACCATGTATGATGGTGGGATGTTGTCAATGGCCCATGCACAAAGAGGAGCGACGGGCTTTGATTGATTGATTGATTGATTTGAGTGAAAAGGAAGCGGCTTCTCCGTCATGCAGACACAACAGGTCAATCATCTATTTGTCTGCACAAATAGATGTAAATGCAGAAATAAATTATACACCCTCATGTATAGATAATGAGCAACTAAGAGAAAGATGGAGGGAGGGGAGGGGAGAGATCGCTCGCGAAAGAGAGAGAGAATATTACTAACTTGACTTAACGTCTTTATACTAGTTTAGAAGATTCCGCACCTCTACACCTCACGGTAGAAGAGGAGCGACTAAGTAAGCAAGTAGAAAATTCCGCAGCAGTCTGTATACAGCCAGTTGTATTTACATTTTCTTGCTCTAAAAGCTATGTGCATTCAATCTATTCTTAAATAAATTAATTGTCATTGCCTCCACTACTTCCTGAGGCAATGCATTCCAAGCATTCACCACTCTCTGACTAAAAATATATTTCCTTATATTTAAACTGAACCTTTCTTTAGTTAATTTGTAGTTATGCCCTCTTGTTCTTGTAGGTGGTTGTATTTTGAAAAAAACTTATTATAATCTAATTTATGCTTTTATTTGATTATTTTATAAACCTGTATTAAGTCACCTCGAATTCTTCTCTTTTCTAGACAATGTAGCCTGTTTTTTTTTGCGTTTTTCCTCATAACGGAATGTCTAAATCGTGTATTTATATCAAGAACAAAACTGGTCCCAAAACCGAACCCTGTGGCACTGCGCTTTTTACTTCACACCACTCAGAGTAGCCTACTACTTATTTACTTCTAAATACTTTCAATGCAACATCCATCGAAAGTTACAAGGGTTTGGAGCAATGATGATACACTACATCACACTTTTGTCAAAGTTACCTTCTGCGAACCTCAACCAGCGAAGCCTTATACTTGAATCCTTGAATTCAATCAGGCAAGGTTTTCCGATGTCAGGTGACCAAAAGCTGATTGAATCTGGGCCTTCCTTTCGTCATGGAGTCCCATGACTGTCCAAAGGCATAGTGCGAGTAATCTTTTCGTCTTTTTCTTCTTCTTCTGCGTTCGTTCTCAGTTTCCCGCTACCAAGCCCCCAATATAGCTTTGCAAGTAGCAGGATGTAGTCCGGATAATGGGATGCGTTGTGTCGCTAGTTTACAGCTTGACTGCGATATTTGCATCTTTCGGCCCAACATACTTGTCTTCGGCAGGAGTCATTTCTAAATCTCGTCGGTCGCGTGGGCCGTTGTAGTTGTATGGCCCACAAGAAAGACACCCTCATTGTCCTCCTCGTCTACCATGCGGACCACATGGCCCGCCCATTTGGACTTTCATTTTGATGCAGAGTCGACGATATCTTGGAACTCGGTTTGATCAAATCAGCCATGACAATTATATTGAAGTTCGTTACCAAAGGTAGTGTCCTGGAGACAAACGCTGGTTTTATTTCCTTTTGCGAGGTCTAGTAAGCTGCAGTTAAGAAGCCACAAACAAACGTACTATTAATAGCCAAATGAAAGTCGGAAAGTTGCTGGTTGTTGTCTTATTCACTGTGATGCATCTTCGACCCAGATTGATTACCAAAATAAAGAAAGATAATGTATGTGTTCTGATTCGTGCAATAAGTTGTTCAACTCTCTCTCTCCTCTCTCTCTCTCTCTCTCTCTCTCTCTCTCTCTCTCTTTCTCTCTCTCTCTCTCTCTCTCTTTATCCGTTCTCTTTTACTATTATATCTAGGCTTTTTCATATCCATGTTTTTGAAGTAGACAGAATCTGGGAAACCGTCCACAGTACCACAGCCATGGTATTTTCACTCTGATTTATAACTGGTCTCCGTGAAGGTTTCTGACATTCGTTGTTTTAGTGGTTTTCTAGGGACATTAAGAGCGACGGTTTGAAAATGATTAAAACCGATTTAAAAACAAAATAGAAATAACATTGTATTTGTTTTATGCTATATCTTCTGGATTACGTTGAAGTTTTTAGATTGCATTACGTCACAAATGTAGAAAGATGGCGGATCGCGATGAAAGACGACATTCCACGATGAGAAGTAAATCAAGGTGCGTTAACAGTTTCAGTAAAGTTTGTCAAACATGAAATTAGTTTACGCATCACGCCAAGTTATATGTACAGATTAAGATAACAACGAGTTCAAAATCTGCTTTAAAATTCAAACTAATTGAACTTCTTATTCTACAGTAATGACTTTTCCTAAGAAGAAAATTAACTTTTTAGTTTAGTTGAACTAACATCAGTGATTTTGAAAATAATAATTATAGTAAAAATGACCATACTACATACTATTACACATGGCAATACATTTGGATATTATGCTATCTTCATATCACATACAAACTCTCTCCCACGTGGATCTTAGGGACCCTTCTTATATTATTGCTATTCAGATTATTCAGGAAAGAACACTGAACACACAGACAAGAGTACAGACCCGATCTCAGACTGCCACTCCATCCTACAAAATATTTGGTCAAATATCGAATGATGATTGAATTGATTGCATGATAGTAACTTATTAACAACTCATTTCACACCTGAATATTTAGGATATCTGGGCGCCTCTTTTTTTCTAATGTAAAATAAAACTTTAAGTAAGCGCTGCATCAATTAATTAATTGTCACTTTGTAATTTTGTCTTTGACTTAAGTGAAGTTTTCCTGAATTACCACAGTGACATTAGTCATAGTCTAGATCTAAATCATTAGACTAAATTAGAGAGTTATTCTCATTATACTATTTCTGATTATTAATAATAATTCGTCTGTCGATGAGAACCACCAACATCATCATCATCCCATGTCATACTGATACTCAGATACTGCATCCTTGAGTATCAGTATGTGGGTGATGCTTTTGACTGATCAAGCCAATGAGTGTGGAAAGTTCTATGACACGACTGGCAAACATAGTCCACAGCTGCCTCTGGTATTTTCTCTGACTTCTGCTCAATACTTCCTAATTGCACGTCTATCCTGGGCTACACGAACACAGATGCCCGCACTGATTTCAATGCCGTCTGTGACCGCACTCTTCCAGCATGAACGACGTTGAGCCAGGTTTTCCTAGGTTCTAATGTCTATTTGACGGAACTTAATGAACTTCTTCAGACTGACCATGAAACCTTTTTTTGGAAGTCCCTGTCATTGTTCTCCTTCACTCAGTTCACTATACAGGAGCCTCTTTGGAAGTCTTTTACTTGACATTCGAACAAGGTGACCATCCCATCTCATTTCCCATTTGGATTTTTTGTAAAAGTTCATGAATGCCTGACATGTTGGCTCTGGATAGCACTTCATTATCTGTGATATGGTTCTGCCAGCAAATATGCAGTATGTGTCCGACAATTCATGTGGAAATAGCCGCCTGACATTACCAGCAGTGTGGAGAAGGGCAGCACAGTATACCTTCAGCTTAGTTGTTATGCTGATTCCTCGACGTTCCCACACTGTTGAGCACATTTGACCAAAAGCTGTGCTGGTCTTTGCTATGCTGTTAGCCAGCTCATCAGCAATAGTCACTTATCATGACAGTGTGCTTCCAAGGTAGACACATTTTTAAAACCCTTTTAATTTCTTCTTCCTCTCTGACCACTGGCAGTTTAAATGCTGGTGCTTGTTGGTACAGGACCTCCGTTTTCTTTGTGCTAATGGTCAAGCCAAAGTTGTCACAAGCAGCAGAGCACTGGTACATGCCCACCTGCATATTCCATTCTGAGCTACTATTCAAAGCACAGTCATCCGTAAACAAGAGTGCATATCATGTCGCACACCACCTTGGTCTTCGCATTCAGTCTGTGGGGATTGAATAGACCAACATCCATGCGGAACCATACTTGTTGTTCTTGAAGGCATCCGTCAGCATAGCTGAAAATATCATGCTGAAAAGGGTCAGGGCAAGTACACATCCCTGTTTCACACCGCTATTGGCCTTGAACGATATTGGGGTCTCACCGCTGTCAAGTACAGGTTCACGCATGCCCTCGTGGATATGTTTCACCAGGGTTACAAATTTGCCAGGGCGGCCAAATTTTGACAGGATCTGCCATAGCCCATCTCTGCCTACCTATCAAATGCTTTTATGAGGTCAATGAATGTAGTAGATCACATATGTAAAACAGCTAACCCAAGTACAGGAAACAACATTGATGAACACTTATACAAACTTCTTTTTGCAGACGATCAAACTGTCATAGCAACTTCTGAAAAACAATTGCAACAACATATTGGCAAACTGAATACAACATGTAAAGAATACAGTATGAAAATCAACGTAGATAAAAAAAAACAGATCAAGAAAATATCTAGATTAGCAGAAGAAACCAATATCTTCCTTGCAAAGCAGCAAAGGCAAAAGGTGAAAGATTTCACATACTTAGGGAGGACGTTAGGGAGAAGATATCCTTTGGCAACCTCTCATCTTCCTATGGTGTATATTGGGGATTGGGTGGCAAGAGAGAGTGCCACATAACGTGATTTTATAGCAAGCAAACACTCCCATGTACTCGCCGTTGAGCCATCGATGGTTTTGGCATTGTTTACTATATGGTTTTCATTAGCGAAATATTTTCATTTCTTTGTCCTTGTGATTGTCTGAGTAACATAGTGTGGTTCAGACACTTAATTCTTAACTCTTCTTCTTCATACGCTGTCAGACTCCAACTTGAATTTGTTCGAAGAAAGCAGCTGTCGACACTGCCATAGAGCTTGTCTAGTGTTGCCACTGTTGATGGCCACATGTGCTTTCTCTGGTCCTCGTATGTTGGGCAATTTTGCAGCAGATGTTCAGCGGTCATTTTCTCTGTGCCACACGAGCATTGCTTTAATTGCTTTCACCTGTGAGCATTGCTTCTACTGCAGCCTTCAGTGCCTCTGCCTCCAATCTGAAATTGCTTGAGAATTTTCCAGTTGCCACTGACAGTGTTATTTTTCTACCATTTGGTAGGCTCAGAAATACCCCTGCCCCTCCATTCTGTGTTGTGTTTGTTACAGAACCGTCGGTGAATGCATGGGTCCAGTCCATGCTTGGGTAGTTTTCCCACTGTGTACCTCAGGGTTATGTCTCTTCTTTCTTTTTCAGTCTGGCTGTTCTTGTTTCCAATACCTGGTATATTTTCTACCACCTCCTGAATGATATGCTGCTTCCATGTGGGTTTGCGTACAGTAGGGATGGGCTTTGGTGTTGTTACAGTGTTCATAGGGTCTTCGCTCATTTTTGCTTTGGCTAAGCATTGGATGGTTAGTCAGTCTTCTTAGTTTCTCTGCTTGCTGCTGGGCTCTGCTGTCTCTTCTATCGGTCATGGATTGCAGATTTGTAATTTTTTCAAGTTCTACAATTGGCGTTGACTTCATGCCTCCTGTTATAACTCTCATGGCTTGGTTTTGAAGTTTGCTAATTTTATCAAAGTTCGCCTTTGCTGCTGTTGTCCATGCCACAATGCCATACTCGAGAACTGGTCTCACTCTTCCAGTGTACAGTTTCTTGAGTATTCTTTCGTCTGCTCCCCAGATTGTGCCAGCAAGTTTCCTCATGATTGCCATTCTTTCTCTGGCTCTCATTCGGTTTCTCTCGATCTGACTTTTCCATGTCATGCGCCGATCAAATGTGACTCCCAGGTAGTTTGGGTTGTCGTTTGGCCGCAGATATTTGCCATTAAGACTTATTTTGGTGTTCTGTGGTTTATTTGAAAGCGAGAATATCGTACATATTGTTTTTTTCTCATTTATTTTGACCAGCCATGAGTTCGCCCACTCCTCCAACGATGTTAGGGCCTGCTGCATCCGATTGTTTGCTAAGGTGAGATTTTTTTCAGAGGTCCACATATCCAGATCATCTGCAAACATGGAGCTATGGACTCTTCTTGGTATATTCTCTGTGATGTTGTTTATATACACCAGAAAAGTGAGGGTGACAGTAAACCCCCCCCCCCCCCTCCCCTCCGGGTACTCCTTGCTTCAGTGCCACCGTTTTGCTCATCTGCCCCTGTACTTGAACTCTGGCTGTTCTGTTTTCGAGGTAGTGGCTGATCCATCTGTACATTTTCCCACAAACTTCACTTCTTCGTAGCTTGACTTTAAGTCTCTCTTTCCACACCTTGTCAAATGCCTTCTCTAAATCCACCCAAACCGCTACTGTGTGCTTTTTCCCCTGGTAAGCATCCTCTATTTCCTGGGCTATGAGAGTGATCTGGTCCTCAGTGGATCTGTGCTGTCTAAAACCTGCTTGCTGTGGAATTAGTATGTGTTTTTCTTCTAGATGCCACATCAGTCTGGTGTTTATCATACGCCCCATCAGTTTTCCTACGCAGCTCAGTAGACTGATAGGCCTGTATCCATTTGGATCTGTTCTTTCTTTTTTCCTTTTATAACTACAGCATCTTTTCATGCCTGCGGTACAATTCCCCTTTTCCAGCTCTGGTTCAGGGCTAATAGTAATTTCCTCTTTGCTGTTTGGCCCAACCCCATCAGCATTTCATTTGTTATCCCATCTTTTCCGGGCGATTTCTTTTTCTTCAGAGTTCTCATGGCCTCATCCATTTCATTCATTGTTAATTTTGCCATCATGTGATCCTCTGGCGCCATCTTGATGTTGTCGTAGCTATTTTGTTCTTAATTCTTAACTCAAAGATATAACTTTTTTTCCCCAATAATGACATGCTCCAGTGTGTCTAGATGTAAAAGGGTACTTATGTTTTAATTAGTGTTGATAAGGCAGCAGAAAAGGGAACTGGTCACCTCACAAAAAAGCTGAGTCCTTACACATTTAAGTTTCTGGTGCTTCTTCCTTGATGGCAGTGTCTGCTATGGTTCTACGTTAGTATTTGATAGAGGCATTTTGGTCGTAAACTTTTGTGTTAGTTCCCTTGTATTAGTTAACACACAACACATTTATATTATTATCGGTTTTATGTATCCACAGCAAAGTGGAAGGGAAGATTGAAACTGACCAAATGTATTTAGTAATGAATCTTCTGTATTGAAGTTCATATCAGATAACTCTGATTTTATCAACAACGCTTAATTGTGACTAAATATTTGCTAGAACTTTATCTGTTGATATCCTGATTAGGTTCAGACAAATGTCTTCTTCCCTTTCAGTATCATTCATTGGTTCATCATCATTTTCTGCGCCTGAAAAGGACGTTGTGACATTGTGCCCAGCGAGGCTGTGATATCTGTGTCTTTTGGCCAGACACATCAGATTTCAGCTGGCTTTTTTTTGAGTACTGGATTTGTCTTCCTAGTTTAATTCCTATCTATTGGCCATACTACACTAGTGTCTTGTGCAGCATGTTTCTAGGGCCGCCATGTGAAGACGGCGGAGGGTCTTGGTCAGCTATTATTTGCTGACCCAGATTCAAGCGACCAGCTATGAGTCGGTGAATGCTGTCAGTTCCTTCACTGGTACATCTTGGCCATCTTTTGTTGGTTGAAGAGCAAGCAATTCTTCCATGCAAATGTGAAGTCTCACATGTTTCGTTTTCTTATTTTCAGAGATGAAAGCAGCAGTCGCAAACGTGAAAAAAAGAAACACAAACATAAACATAAACATAAGAGCAAACGTAAACATGAAAACAATGATGGCTCCCACAAGCACAAAAAGAAGAGGCGAAGCTCACCACCTGGCATTGATCGCAATGAGCCTGACATTGACAGCTCTAAAAGACAGAGGTTTATGCATGAGGACCCAGAATTACAGCGACTGGAAGCAGCTAGGCAAGCTCTGAGAGCAGAACTTAACAACAGGGATACAGATGATGCATTAAGGGCTATTAACCTCATCTACAGGGTAAGGTTTATTCACTTTGAGTGCTGCATCTCTTTCATCTGATTATTTTTCTGTTCTCTGTCCACTATTTTTGTGTTGCTGCTAATTTCTCCATTCAATGTATATTATTTAGGCCTGATGAAGACGGATGTATCGGACCGAAAGGTGGAAATATCACAGCCAAGCTGTAAAATAATGACACAACGCATTCTGTTCTCCGGACTGCATCCTGCTACTTGCAAAGCCTAATTCAAGGTTTGGTAGCGGGAGATTGAGAACGAACGCAAGAAAAGAAAAAGTATTTAGACATTAGTTAGTTTGTTTTCTTTCTACTTGTGCCGTTGAGCATTGGGGAGCTTAAGTCTTCTATCCTGCGCCAAGTGCATTGTGTTGGTCAATATAAGCCATTATTGCTGCACAATCACTGCCATTCACTGACCTTTATTAATGATTAGTTAGTTGTCCATTGCAAATGATGATGGTGACACCATCAGTTTTCATACTTGCGCTGTATTTGGATTATAGTAAGGAAGAAACTGCACTGGTCGTCATCCTCACTCTCTGGTCCCGAACTACTTTGGTCTAGTGGCAAGATCTTCTTCTTCGTACGCTGTCAGGCGTCAACTTTTATTTTTTCGAAAAAAGCAGCGTCATCCTGAGGCTGTCGACACTGCCATAGAGCTTGTCTAGTGTTGCCGCTGGTGATGGCCACGTCTGCTTTCTCTGATCCTATGTCGGGCAGTTTTGCAGCAGATGTTCAGCGGTCATTTTCCCAGTACCGCACGTGCATTCGTCAGTGCCACCTATCTTCAATTTATTGAATAGGTGGTACCTCAGTCTATTGTGGCCAGTGCGAAGTCTGAAGACCACGACCTGCTCTCGTCTGTTCAACTGGTAATAGGCATCGTTTTTTGTGTAGCCAGTATGTTCTGTTTTCCATTTGGTCATGTATCTAGCTCTAATAAGCCTTTTTGACTCTTCGTATGTCACAGTAGTATTTTGTTGTGGTAGTCTTGCACCTTCTTTTGCCAGTCTGTCTGCCTCCTCGTTGCCTTGGATGTTACAGTGGGATGGAACCCACTGTACCACTACTCTTTTTGGTGCGGACTGCTGGCATAGTTGACAGAGTACTGCTCTTAAATCATTAAGTTCAGTATTTTTCTGGCTTTTTAGTGCTGTGACTATGGCCAGGGCATCTGTAAACAGGACTATATGGCTTTCATTTCTTTTGCATGTCACCATTTCTTCTACTGCAGCCCTCAATGCCTCTGCCTCCGCTCTGAAATTGCTTGAGTATTTTCCAGTTGCAGTGGCAAGATGACTGGAGATAATTCATGATGCAGGCACTCTGGTCCCACCTACCTCCTTTGAGACCAGGGGTTGCTTGAAACCTACGGGGCTGGAACACACAGTGTTTCCGTTCATCTCTTAGAGAGGCGAGTGCATTAACTCTCAGCCACAGCGATTATTGCTAACAATACACACCCACCAAAAAATCCACCACCACATATCGCCATGTGTTCTGATTATGTATATTGCTGCTGCATAATTTATTTTATTTTTCTTGTTATTGACCAAACAGGGTTATGGCACAGACTCGGAGGAAGAGGAAGGGGAAGTTGAGCACGAGAACCTGAACGAAGATCTACGGAAAGCCAAAGAAGTGTTGGCACTTATGGACTTGCAGGTTAGCAGCCAGGGTCAGCGGAGTACCAAACGCTCATCCCTGCAGTCACAGTCTCTGGATGATGACTACGGTCGGCATAATGAGTTTACTGTATATGAAGACTTTACGATTTGCAAATCTAGGGAAGGAATTGGAGTGGAGGACACTGACAAAAGCAGGAGACGCTTAGAGACTGTGAGACAGGAGGCAGGAAATAGCACAAGCTGGTCAAAGTCTAATGACACAATAGATGCTGAGACCATGGATCTGCTTGATGAAGGTTTGGAGTTGCTGGACAGCGTTGGTGTAGTTTCATCAATCACCTCTACGATCCCCAAAAAATTGAAGCCGTCATTGGCTGCAAGACTTGGACCAGAAGTCAGCGCTGTGCGAGCAAAGGTTCAAAGCCTTGTGCATTCTTTGAAGCCGAAACCACCAGAAGATGACTCTCGTCATTTATTGCCACCAGAGAAGACTTCGCAGCAGCAGCTCCGCAAGGACAAGGAGGAGAAAGAGAACAGAGTTGTAGAGATTCTGGACAGTGATCAGGAGGATGGAGAGGCAGGGGAAAATGAGGTTAAAGAGATGGAGATTATTCAAATTGATGACAACGACGATGAAATTGCTGAGGTGCCGAATCGTAGAAAGCAGAGACAGAAAACTCTGAGTATGCAAGATCCAGATATTACCATTGTGGAGGAGAAGTCACATGGGCCAGCTCAGAGAAAAGGGGACAAGAAACGCAGAAGGAGCCCTTTAAGGTATCTACAGTTTTTTTCTCATATGTTTCCATGTTTCACACACGCGTTTCAATTGAGGTCTTCTGTGTGGCAAGGAAAAATTGTTACCTGTCAGAAGACTCCTTTTCGTTATATTTTAATGTATACATTTTTCCTAGTAGTATAGAATGGTGGAGTGTGTAGCTTAGTCGATAGTAAGCTGGCTTGCTAAGACTGGGATTACAGCATGCCAGTGTTCAAAATCACAGACGGACAGAAACAAATTTGTGACATAGTTCGTTCTTGATACAACCGCTCTTCCAGTCGACCCATCTGTAAATGGGTACCTAATGTATGAGTTGGGGAAGGTAAAAACAGCTAGGAAGGATACCTCACATAGGCTGCGGCTTGGTACATGAAGCGTTATCTTCATACCCAACGGCAATTGTTACCATGGGACTGACCTTTACCTTTATAGTAACTTACCCTTAAAGGTAGGAGTCAATACTAACTTTATGGTCGGGCGCACACACCTGGTATTAGGCTAGAAAATTATAAATAAATCTTTCTTAGACCGGTTGTGAAGAAAGATGACAATTTTGACGTTTCAACACCTCTACGCCATGCAAAAGCATTAAAAAGTACACAATTCTTGTATATTTATAGTTTGTGTTGTACTGCAAAGGCTTTGAAACTTAGTTTAGGCTAGCAAATGCTATTCTGGCTTTGTTCATACTTCTTTTGATGTCTTGTCTTATGCTAGACCTGAATTATATATCATTATTTTGTTAAACCAAGTTTAGTTTATGACACACATACCAACTTGTACCAGATGAAAACCTTTTTGCCTGATCAATTTAAACCATGCTAGAGAATTTCAACTATACTAGAGGTAGAAAATCATATTGTACCCTGGGTGGGCGAAATAGAATCACTGTAACCTTCCAAGCATGTCCTAAACACTGACTTAAGGAAGCTATGTATGAGGGGCTACCAACCTCATCATGTAAAATCATTACCACAGAAACCACCACAGCACATGCTCGGATAAACAAACAGGAAAGTCTTGAAGAAATTAGGGGTGCAAGGAGAATTGATAAACGAAATCGGAGTTCGCCAATTAAAATATTTTAGTCACATAAAAAGGCATAACTACTTGCTGAGAATAATGGGGAACTGAGACGGTAGTCCAGTCAGGCACAACATACTGACCAGGACGTCGAGTCAGGGTCAGGCACAATACACTGACCAAAACCAAAATCTCTCTTCCATGTAGTGTTTCTTGGAAACACGCTGTTTTCAAGGCCGCCTGACAAGATGTGTATCAATGTGATCCCCGTAGTAGTGAGCGCCACGTAGATGAAGCCAAGCATAGCACAACCGCCTGGAGGATCGCGGCCCACTTTCATCAGCATGCTCATAATGTGAGGAAAGCTACTAAAAACCCACCACTTAACGTCCTTTTCAGGGCGCACAAAAGAGTAAACTTACTCATTGTGGGCATTAAACAAGTGAGAAATAAGAGGGGGGGGGGGGGGAGGAGGAAGGCAAATAAATGAGGGCCATTATGAGATTTTATGAAAAGGTATGGAAGATATTAATGTCATGTGGTTGAAGGCAGCGACAACAATAATGCTAAAGAACAATACAATACAGGAAGGAAAATTAGAGGACAAATGTGCCAGAGTTAAACAACACTAACAGGGGGAGGATAAAAATGGAAAGGTGGACAGATCAGCCAGATTGTACCATCAATACAAGGGACAGAATGTTGTAGGTCCATTGCATTTGATGTAGTGATGGCACCTGAACTGAACACTGGTGGATTCAAAATATCAACGACCATGCAGATTGCACATAAAAGATCATCGCACGGATAACGGTGTAAGTGGATGGTTGGTTGGTTTCTAATGCCCACAATGGGTTGGTAACCCTTTTGTGGGCCATGAAAAGGAAGGAACTTGTGGCACATTGCAGTAGCTTTCCTGACATCCTGAGCGTGCTGATGAAATGGACCGGGGTCCTCCAGGTGGTTGTGCAATGCTTGGCTTCATCTGCGTGTCACTAACTACTACAGGGATCACGTCAAACCTCACCTTGTTAGTCAGACTGTTGTCCTCGACAACAGCCCATTTCCAGGATGACCAACGAGGAGGTCAGGTGAGAGTCTTGACCAGTATATTTTTCCTGACCCTGGCTGACATTGTGTGATCAGTGTGTTTTGCCTGACCAGATGTTAGCCTCATTGTCCCACATAAGTGGATAGATGGGATGATCAGAAGTAGTTTCAGAACGCACATTTTGGATTTACTTTTATTGATTGTTTTGTATCAATAAATGCAATTCAGACATATGACATTTGAAACAAAAGTAGAGACAGAAGATAAAACAGCGATGAGCCGACAGAAGCATGCTACTCATACCTGGCTGCTTGCGTCGGGGGCAGTGAACTATTGCGGACCAAGACTATTCCACGATGGTAATCCTGGATAACAGGTTGCCACAGGGCAGACTATCTAAGTAGAAGGGATCAAAGGGGAGAAGGCTAATCTGGTACCCAAAAATGCCATGCTGAAGTCGGATGTGTCAGATCGAAAGGTGTAAATATTGCAGTCAAGCTGTGAACTACGACACACCAAATTCCGCTTCACCTGCTACCTGCAAAACCCTATTCATGACTTGGCAGCGGGAGTTTGAGAACGAATAAAGAAGAAGAAGAATGAGCTGACAGCAGTCAGCAACTCATTGCTGGCTAATTGCGCCAGAGTCAACGGACCAGAGCTAACCAAGAGTCTATTCCACCTTCAAGCGGCGACCCTGGAAATAGGCTGCACTTATGTAGTCGGCTAAGAGAATAGGGTTCACAGAGGGAAAGCAAACCTGATCCCCAAAGTGCAGTGCTAATATCACAGATATTGCGGCCTTGCTGTAAACTGTGACACATTGTAACATCTGTACCAGGGCGAACACAGAAGAATAAACAAAAGTAGATTTACATGATTTGTAATAACAAAATGCAGAAGGAAGGAAAAAAAACATTTATGCCCATACAATGAAGGAAATATGGAAACGCCATATAAATTAAGGACAAGCTACTACAAGTTTGCATCTATGTTACAAAATTATGAGTTTTGTTGGAGTGATGAGTCATTGAATTGTCGGTGGGATCTATTGTATTAAATGTTTCGTACGACAGTTTAGAAACTGAATTGGGGGCAGAAGATGTAGCACATGTAATGAGCTGACGATGGTATCCTGGACAACAGGGAATAACAGGGCAGACTGGGTAAGGAGAAGGGATCGAAGATTGGAAGGTTAATCTGTTACCCAAAAATGCCATGCTGAAGCCGGATGTGTTTGAACGAAATGTGTAAATATCGCAGTAAAGCTGTAAACTATGACAACGCATTCCGTTCTCTGGACTTCATCCTGCTACCTGCAAAGCCTTTTTCATGGCTTGGTAGCAGAAGTTTCAGAACAACGAAGAAGAATGAGCTGACAGCAGCCAGCAACTCATAACTGGCTGCTTGTACCCATGTCAACGAACCAGAGCAGACCAAGACTCTATTCCACCTTCAAGTGGTGGCCCTGGAACAGGCTACACTAGTGTATCTGATTAAGAGAATGGAGATCGTAATGGGAGGGCAAACCTGGTCCCCCAAAAAGGCAGCTGAAATTGGATGTGTCAGGCCAAATCGTTACGATATTGCAGCCTCCCTGTAAACTGACAACTTATTTTTGCTAGGACAAATGCAGAATAAGGCAGAGAAAAAAAAAATAATTTGAAGTCAAGAAATCTAAACTTTGTTGTGTGGTCAACTTGTGTGTAGTATAACTTCTTAGATGAGTGGTAAGTTGTTGTCATGCAGTGCTGCAGTATGTTGAACTGACTGTTGTTTTTGTTGTGTCTGTGAGCAGGAAAGATGGTTCCAACGAGAAAGCAGAACTCAAAATGTCTGGCCGGGATAAAGAATCAAGATTAAGAAAGGATGAGTCCAAGAACATGGATGAGGCTAGAAGAAAACGAGAAGACATCAGTAGGAAAGATGATAGACGAAGGGGACCTGAGGATGGTCGTAGGGGACCTGAGGATATTCGTAGGGGGCCTGAGGATGTACGTAGGGGACCGGATGATGGACGCAGGGGGCCTGATGATGTACGTAGGGGGCCTGATGATATACGTAGGGGACCGGATGACGGGCGTAGGGGGCAGGAAGATGGGCGCAGGATACTTGACAATGGGCGTAGGATACTTGACGATGGGCGTAGGGGACCTGAAGATATTCGTAGAGGGCCTGAAGATAATCGCAGGGGACCTGAGGATATTCGCAGAGGACCTGAAGATATCCGTAGGGCGCCAGAAGATGGGCATAGGGGACCAGAAGATGGGCGTAGGGGGCTTGACGATGGATGGAGGGGTCCCGTGTTTGAGGATGGGCGTAGGGGAATTGAAGATAATCGCAGGGGTTTTGATGTCAGAGATCGAAGAGATGGGGAGAGAGCTGATGCAAAAAGGCCACCTGATAGACCAGAGAGGAGGAGAGAGGATGGGCGGCCTTTGGAGAGAGGAGCTAGGAGGAGAACACCCAGTCCTTTCATGGGACGAAGGTAAGTCTTCATTGTTTACAAAATTCCACTTGAACCTCCTACAACTTTGTGATCTATATAATTTCATATAACTGATGTGTGGCATGTCTCTAAAGCTGGTACACTCTCTCTACCTCTCTATCCCTCTCTCTCTCTGTGTTTCTCACTTTCACTTTTTCAAAGTAAAGTAGGACATGTCTCTAAAGCTGATGTGTGATATCTCTCTCTTTCTCTCTCCTCTCTCTTTCTCTCTCTCTCTCTCTCTCTGTCTCTCTCTCTCTCTCACACACTAATGTATGACATGTCTCTAAAGCTGATGTGTTGGTTCCTGCTTGTGTTTTAATGAGTGCATGTTTTTATGATTTTTATAATATACAAAGCTGATCACGATCCAGACAAATACTCTCATTGAACAATGAACCATATCCTGGATGAAGTCTCAAGTTACTTACTTATTTGGTTTGGTTTTCTTTGACTAAACAAAAATAAATATCACTACAGTATTATTGAGGTCCCTCTGGAGGATTTATAGAACTTGTGTATCGCTGTAGCCACTGTGCAGTATACAGACTAGGTTTATGTTTCATCTTTGATAGAAAAATCCATGTGGTGGACTGAGGCTCTGAACCCATGTTCTCTTGGTCACGAGGCCGGCATCTTTGACATTTTAGGTAGAGCATGTGAAGCTGTATGCCAGCGGACCAGTTTAAAACACTTGTAGAAGGGGACGGCGTGGTTAAGTGGCATGGCTCACAATCCGAAGGTGCTGGGTTCGATCCCCATCACAGCACCGGCCGTTACCCTTGGGAAGCAAACCCTTGGAAAATGCAGGAGGAAGCAGACCCTTACACAAAATGCATGCTGAAGTCGGATGCACTAGGCCGACAGGCGCAAAATAAAAACACAGTGCAACGCACTATGAGGTCGAACTTCATCTTCATGATTGCTATTTTTGCTTGACAAACCCGCACACAGAGTACTTGAAGCTCGCCAAGATTGGTACATTGATCATTCTTATCAACCAAAAGGCAACTTCAAGGAAAATGGTCATTCTAACAGCGTACTCAAAGTCATCTCAAGCCCCAAACAAGAAAGACCTTACACGAAATGAACTACAACATCAGGTTGATGTCTCGAAAAGTTAATTTGGTCCTACAGTGGATTCTAGCCCACTGGAAACGAGAAAGCAGACTTGCTATCCACAGAGCTATAAAGAAGCAAAGACACTCATCAAATGATCCATGAGGATGGAATAGAGAGACCAGCACAAAGAATACAAGCCAGAAAAGGACATCATAGACAAACTTGGCAGAGATGGACAGACAAAGATCTTTAGACTCAGAACGGGACATTGTAGACACTAGGCCTAACGCTACAGAATAGGTCTCAGAGACACCACCAAGTGTGATTGCGGTACACCCAAGCAAACACCAGAACATATCCTGCAGGACTGCCATGTTTATACAGACCAGAGAGAGGCAGTCTGGCCCAGATGAGCTTTCATGCTAAAGAAGCTGTGAGGTACCCGCAAAGACCTGAAAGGCAGTCGCTTTCGTGAATCGCACCAGACTGGAAGCATAGCATCAGTTGATAGAAGAAGAAGGTATTTGCTCACACGCCCATTCACATAGGCCAGGTGCATGTTAAGTTTGAAATAGCTTTTAGAGTTTGAAACAAATATATGATACAGGAATGAAAGAGTGAATAATTTGTTTTTCTGGTGATAAAAAAAAAGCATCACACATTCTAACCACTGTCAGTAATGTAAGTTTTTGAATAAACTGAATGAAGCAGATTCTAAGAAATTTATTACTCACACTTATTATTACAAGACCGAGTGAAAGTGTGATTTTCTGACCCAGACCTGGTCATGCTGGGCAGGCATTTAACATTACTGGCCAGTTTATACTGAAATCTCAGATAACTTTAGCAGTAGTGGCACTCTCTATGAATTTGTTTCAGTATTCTCTTGCTGCAGACTTACATAAAATGTATTTGTTTTCTAAGATATCGAGATGGAGATATGAGTCGAGACCGCGATCGGAGAGGCAGATCGCATGAGAGGCAGCAAGACAGATCAAAATCCAAGGAACCCGAGGATAAATTCAAGGGCAGTTTGTCTGAAGGTCTGGCTTTACGACAAGATTCCGATGATGATGAAGAGTAAGTCTGTCTTTCATTTTGTTGCTGTTCATTGTGGATATTTTTACACATTAGCTACTGCTGTGTCATGTTCAAAAACATCAATTTTTTTTTAATGCTCCAGAAATTTTAAACAAAGGTTCAGCACTGCATGGAACCGCCAGAAAAAAAGATGCAAAGGTAAACCAAAGAACCCACATATGATGAGAAAAAAAGCAGCCATCAGGGCTAAGTATGGAGCAAAATGGGAAAAAGACAACCATGGCCACATAGAAAATGTCTACGACAAACTGTGATCATTCTCCGGCTATGCACCAGACTGAGATGTCGTCTGTACAATAAGTTCAAGACTGGCACTACGGATCTTTGTACCTGCGGCACAGCCTTCATGACAGCAGAACACATTTTGCAGTCTTGTCCATCGTATACTGACAAAAGAAGTAGCATTTGGCAATAGCCAGTGCCTTTTCATGACAGGACATCAAGTCGTCTGCTGCCTTTGTTAGAGTAATTGAAATCTAGGTCTGAAAACGAACGAGGAAGAAGAAGGTAGACCAAAGAACACATGGATAGGAGACCTAGAGACCAATACAAGAAAAACGAGAAGCTGGAAAGAACTCGAGAAAATGCCACAGGTCAAGTCTGCTAAGAAAGGGTCGGTTGATGGCCTATGTACCCCAATGTGATTAAAGTGAAGTAGAACAGTGTTAGCCAGGCATTTTGAGATCAAGATGCTGAGCAGCACATGAGCTGCAGTGGTCAGTGACCCATAGCTGACAGCTAGCGTCAGGGCCAGTGAACCAGAGCTGCCAAGACCCTTCTATACCTCCACGCGGTGATCCTGGATAACAGGCTGCAGCAGGGCAGACTGGCTAAGGAGAAGGGATCGAAGAGGGAATGCTAACCCGGTACTCAAAAAATGCTTGCTGAAGTCGGATGTGTTGGACCAAATGGTGCAAATATCGCAGCCAAGCTGTAAATTACGACACAACGCATTCCGTTCTCTGGACTTCATTCTGCTACTTAAGTCCTTTCAGGGTTTTATAGCGGGAGATTGAGAACGAACGAAGCCAAGCCAGGCATTTCAAGGGCTAGGAGAATGTCTGTTTGCAGGATACACCTTAGTGAAGGTGGTACAGGGTTATTGATTATTGATATAGGTCTTGGAACTCAGGACAACTTGTGAGTTTCCTGTCATCCCATCATGTGTATATGTGTATGTTTTAGGACCACAAAGATCTTCACCTTACCGCTTTTCGTGTTAGTAGGAATAGAAGGCCAGGAGTTTGGCTGTTGCTGTCAGAGGTTATGTCTCTCTCACACGTTGAATTGTGGGGTCATCCTCGATTCCACTTCCAGCTGTGACAGTATTTTAGACCTAATAAATATCTAATCCTTTACAGGTTGGATATTGAAATGGATGACGAAGAGGAGGATGCAGATGCTATCATTGCCAGGAGAAGACAGGAGAGACAGGCTCTTTTAGAGGTTAGTTCAGAGGACTGCACCACTTTGTGCGGACTGAAATAGAGGTTTGGGGAGATCAACATTTTGTTTAGTTTCTGCTCTGTTCATTCCATTATGTTGTGCTGAAATAATCATTCATTTTTTGTTGTTCCAATACGACCATAGAACCACCACCGCAGGAAGTCTACACGCAGTAGCTGCAGTCTGACAGCCATGTCTTGTATTTAGTGTGACTTTCTGCTGTGTATGAGAAGCAATCCTACACCAGATTTCTGCACGCAGTAGCTGCAGTCTGACAGCCATGTCTTGTATTTAGTGTGACTTTCTGCTGTGTATGAGAAGCAATCCTACACCAGATTTCTGCACGCAGTAGCTGCAGTCTGACAGCCATGTCTTGAATTTAGTGTGACTTTCTGCTGTGTATGAGAAGCAATCTCACACCAGATTTCTGCACGCAGTAGCTGCAGTCTGACAGCCATGTCTTGAATTTAGTGTGACTTTCTGCTGTGTATGAGAAGCAATCTCACGCCAGATTTCTGCACGCAGTAGCTGCAGTCTGACAGCCATGTCTTGTATTTAGTGTGACTTTCTGCTGTGTATGAGAAGCAATCCGACACCAGATTTCTGCACGCAGTAGCTGCAGTCTGACAGCCATGTCTTGAATTTAGTGTGACTTTCTGCTGTGTATGAGAAGCAATCTCACACCAGATTTCTGCAAGCAGTAGCTGCAGTCTGACAGCCATTTCTTGTATTTAGTGTGACTTTCTGCTGCGTGTGAGAAGCACTGCAGTCTGACAGCCATTTCTTGTATTTAGTGTGACTTTCTGCTGTGTGTGAGAAGCAATCTCACACCAGATTTCTGCACGCAGTAGCTGCAGTCTGACAGCCATTTCTTGTATTTAGTGTGACTTTCTGCTGTGTGTGAGAAGCAATCTCACACCAGATTTCTGCACATTGTAGCTGAAATTATTTGAGAGTCAATGAAGAAAAATATGAAACAAGTGTTTCTAAAATTCAGCATCTTGACACTAGAGGGCACTTGGGTCATGACTCAATTGTTATACTCCTGTTGCCTCTAATTTTTTAAGATCTCTCAACCTTGTTGCCGTACCAGTGTCATATCTATTATGCCAGCTTTAGGGTATCTTCTTCTTCTTCTTCTTCTTCTTACGCTTTTGAAAAAAGCAACGGTCATCCTGAGGCTGTCGACACTGCCATAGACCTTGTCTAGTGTTGCCACTGGTGATGGCCACATCTGCTCTCTCTGATCCTCGTATGTCGGGCAGTTTTGCAGCAAATGTTCAGCGGTCATTTTCCCGGTACCACACGTGCATTTGTCAGTGCCACCTATCTTCAATTTGTTGAATAGGTGGTACCTCAGTCTATTGTGGCCAGTGCGAAGTCTGAAGACCACGACCTGCTCTCTTCTGTTCAACTGGTAATAGGCATCGTTTTTTGTGTAGCCAGTATGTTCGGTTTCCCATTTGGTCATGTATCTAGCTCTAATAAGCCTTTTTGACTCTTCGTATGTCACACTAGTATCTGGTTGTGGTAGTCTTGCACCTTCTTTTGCCAGTCTGTCTGCCTCCTCGTTGCCTTGGATGTTGCAGTGGGATGGAACCCACTGTACCACTACTCTTTTTGGTGCGGACTGCTGGCATAGTTGACAGAGTACTGCTCTTAAATCATTAAGTTCAGTATTTTTCTGGCTTTTTAGTGCTGTGACTACGGCCAGGGCATCTGTAAGCAGGACTATATGGCTTTCATTCCTTTTACATGTCACCATTTGTTCCACTGCCGCTCTCAGTGCCTCCGCTCTGAAATTGCTTGTGTATTTTCCAGTTGCCAATGACAGTGTTATTTTTCTACCATTTGGTAGGCTCAGGAATGCCCCTGCCCCTCCGTTCTGTGTTGTGTTTGTTATAGAACCGTCGGTGTATACATGGGTCCAGTCCATGCTTGGGTAGTTTTTTTGTTATGTACCTCAGGGTTGTATCTCTTCTTTCTTTTTCCAATACCTAGTATATTTTCTACCACCTCTGGAAATATATGCTGCCTCCAGGTAGGTTTTCGTACAGTAGGGATGGGCTTTGGTGTGGTTAGTGCGTTCATAGGGTCTTCGTGCATCTTTGCTTTGGCTATTTCTGCAAAGTTTCTCCGTTTTAGTTTCCCATTTCCCAAATTGTTTAGTCTCTGGTGCATTGGATGGTCAGTCAGTCTTCTGAGTTTCTCTGCTTGCTGCTGGGGCTCTGCAGTCTCTTCTGTCGGTCATGGATTGCAGTTTTGTAATCTTTTTGAGTTTTACAATTGGCATTGACTTCATGCCTCCTGTTATAACTCTCATGGCTTGGTTTTGGAGTTTGCTAATTTTATCAAAGTTCGCCTTTGCTGCAGTTGTCCATACCGCAATGCCATACTCGAGGACTGGTCTCACTCTTCCAGTGTACAGTTTCTTTAGTATTCTTTCGTCTGCTCCCCAGCTTGTCCCAGCAAGTTTCTTCATGATTGTCATTCTTTCTCTGGCTCTCATTCGGTTTCTCTCGATCTGACTTTTCCATGTCATGCGCCGATAAAATGTGACTCTCAGGTAGTTTGGGTTGTCGTTTGGCTGCAAGCTTTAGGGTATGATAAAACTAGTACCTTAGATGCATATCAACTCGTTTACGACCCATGCTTCAATGTTTTTTCCTTCCAAAATTGAAGAGTTTCAAGAAAGCCACAGACAATTCCAACTCAGTCGATGTGACGTCTGCGCTGGAGAGCTCCACACATGCAGGGCAAGAAGTTCCTCAGATAGCTTCTACTGAGGAGGAGAAGGCTGTTGAGGAAAGTCAAGTGATGTCTGGAGGAGAGGGAGTAAGGGATACATATGAGGAGGATTATGACAATATCAGGTATACTTATTCTTTTCATTTATTTGTTAGTGTTATACGAGAGACCCTGCATCTCGTAGTCGCCCCTAAGTCGTCCTGTCCTTGATTTACCAATGGGGTCTGGCGGCTCGGGACGAGAGAGTGAGATTAAAAAGTAGCGCAGTTAATCCTTACTAAAAATAGCGCTAGCAAATAAATTAATGCCATCATCGTTTACGATGGACGGCGGCTGTTGCCTTTTATACAGGGGACAGTCATTAGGTGACAGGAATTTTAAAATACATTTTTTTTACAAGAGTAAGAACCAGAAATCTGTTGTCTTATTTTTCGACAGATGACCCCTGCCTGGCAATACATGTGGTCCACCTGTCCACAAGCTTGTGGATACCTTCTAGAAAAACATCTTTTGGTGTGACCTTTAACCAATTTTGCACCACCCCCATTGCCTCGTCAGATGCAGACCTCTGACACATCTGCTACACACTTTCCTATAACCCGAGACCAACATGGACAATTTTGTGCGCAGCGCCGTGATACATGTTGAAACCTACGGTTATTGTATCATTAGTGACTCACCTGTTGTCACGGATTAGGTGGTTGATCTGCTGTTGTCAGTTGCAATGCTTACTGGTCTTACTCCACAGTTCATCGATGATGTTTTGTCTTCCATTTTGAAATCTTTCTACCTATTTATACACTCTTCCCTGATTTCAAAGTTCGTAACCATTGGCACATTAGAATTGATATGGTCAGCATCACGCCTGCTCCCTCCCTGCACTTCTAAGACTTATTCTGGTGCCCAATCTCTATTGTGGTACTCAGACTGACAGACCAACTAGCCAGATAAAATTGCATCGCCTGTGCTGTATTTTGACATGTCTTTTACTCCAGTGGTTTCCAGGACAACTCTGCACATGGCAGTGACGAGCACAGGGCCACTGCTAGATTTAAAGCATGTCCTAAGATGGGAAAAACAGTGTTGTCTAACCCTTTTTGGGGTAGAAGGCTCTCAAGCACATGATATACACACTCACCATTCACGCAAATCAAAAGTCTGCTGATTGTGAAGTAGCTTTCTGATTTTGAAAAAAATACTTCGGAGCAAGGATCCTCAAGCAGTAGGGAATTCCTATCCAGGAGGGAATTTTAGGATTTTCTTTAGGGGGAAATTATGCTCTGGTTTGATGCGTTATGTAATTAGTTATAAAAAATTTTTTTAAACTGCGTTATTCAAATTTTAAAATTCATTGTCATTTCCTGTTTTAAAAAAAAACATTTTTAGTGTGCGTTTGATTGACTTCTCTAATCCCCAAGGCAGGGTTTGTTGCGCAGTGTTTTTATTTTGTGCCTGTCGGCCCAGAACATCCGACTTTGGATGCATTTTATGTAAGGGTCTGCTACCTCCGGCATTTTCTAAGGAATTACTTCCCTGGCGTAACGGCCGGTAACACTTGTGTCACCTAACCACTAGCCCACGCCATCCCCTTCTATTACTAATAAATTAGTGAAACATTATGGAGAAACTTATAACAGCTAAATAGGTTGGCAGTTGTAAGAAGCGGCATTCTGCAAAGGACATGCTATTTACTTTTATGGAGCGGTAGCAGTCAGCAGCCCATAGCTGACGGCTAGCGACCCATAGCTGCCAAGACCCTTCTCCACCTCCACATGGTGATCCTGGATAACAGGCTGAAACAGGACAGTCTGGCTAAGGAGAAGGGATCAAAGAGTGAAGGCTAACCTGGTACTCAAAAATGTCATGCTGAAGTCGGATGTGCCGGGCCGAAAGGTGCAAATATCACACGTCAAGCTGTAAACTATGACACAACACACTTTGTTCTCTGAACCACATCTTACTACTTGTAAGACCCTTAATGAGGCTTGGTGGTGAGAGTTTGAGAACGGTAACGAAGGAGCAGAAGAAGAAATACCACGAAAAAACCCACACGTGACATAATCAATCTAGCTATTTGCAAAGCCCTTTTCAGTGATTGTTAGCGCGAGTTTGAGAATGACGGCATAGAAGAAGTAGTAAAACATTAAACATTATAAAAATAGTCCAAGTAAATGTATATGTACAAACATCGAAAAAATAAAAGACTTTTATATGCACTATAATATTACTATATGCACATTAGGTAGCACAGTACATTTATTTCAAGATGCTGAGCAGCGCAGAAGCTGCAGTGGTCAGCGACCCATAGCTGACTGATAGCATCAGGGCCAGCGAACCAGAGCTGCCAAGACCCTTCTGCGCCTCCACATGGTGATCCTGGATAACAGGCTGCAGCAGGGCAGACTGACTAAGGAGAAGGGATCAAAGAGGGAATGTTAACCCGGTACTCAAAAAATGCTTGCTGAAGTCGGATGTGTTGGACCGAAAGGTGCAAATATCGCAGTCAAGCGACACAACGCATTCTGTTCTCTGGACTACATTCTGCTACTTAATCTATGTCAGGGTTTGGTAGTGTGAGATTGAGAACAAAGCCAAGCCATATGCACATTATCTGGTGTGCACCTTTTGAGTAAGACAATTTGGGGTTCACCCTTTGTGTAAGGCAATCTTGACTTCTGACATGTGGTGTAAATGGTTCATGCAGCAAAATAAAGGTTGAAGCTGGCGTGCGCACCCCCCGGGACTTCAATCAGTACCCTTTATTCATGAAGAAAATAGTGAAATTGTCCAATGCGTAAGATGATGATGATGTCATGGCACTGTTTTGTATTCACAACAGAGATGCAACATCACATGCCAGTAGAAGTCCTGAAAGCAGAGACAGGCAGAGCCGAAGTGTTAGTAGAACAAGCAGCACAAGTAAAGAGCACCGCAGAAGTAAGAGTCGGAGAGACAGCGAGAGTAGTAGCGAGGATAGAAACGAGCGAAGAAGTAGAAGCAGACACAGTCGAAGCATCAGCCGTGATCCAGATGTGGGGACAAGACGGCGTAGCAGAGACAGTCGCAGATCAACAGATAGTCGCAGTTCTAGTGGCAGCAATAGGTATTTATTTTGTTTGTGTGTTTGCCTTATTTCTCTATTCCCTAAGGCGGTGTTTGTTGCATTATGATTTTATTTTGTCCCTGTTGGTCCAGAGGAAATACGAGATAGAATTACAACAGCAATAGGATCTTTTGAAGACCTCTTGGCAACTGTCAAAAGAAGGAAACTCACTTGGTACGGTCACATATCGAGATCAAATGGTCCTGCAAATACAATCCTCCACGGAAAGGTGCATGGCAGACGACGAAGAGGCCGTCCCAAAAAGAGATGGGAGGACAACATAAAAGAAGGGACCAATCTCCGACCAGAAGATCACAGGCGGCGACCGCTGACAGAGAAGGGTGGCGTGGTGTTGTGAGGATGTCTTCATGTGTGCCCCAACAACCTCACCGGTTACGGGATGAACTGACCTGACCTGTTGGTCCAGTGCATCCAAATTTTTATGTAAGAGTCTGCTTCCCTGGGCTAACGACTGGTGCTCTGATTAGGAAGCAAACCCAGGACCTTCAGGTTTGTGAGCCATGTTTGTCACTTAACCATTAGCTCACGCCGTCCTCTAGCAACAGGTATAATGTGTCTGTGTACTATCTGAATGTGTTCATTTGATAGTACGTGTACTATCTGAATGTGTTCATTTGATAGTACCTAATGGGTTAATTGACACATCTACTTTTTCAAGTAAGTAGGGTCACCAGTCCTGATGCTAAAAATGGAGATGTCTCTGCAGACCAAGTGTGTGATAGCTATTATTTTGTTGGTTCTGTTTCCTTCTGACAGACTGGATAGCTCTCTTGTTTCTCACAATATGTCATTTTAGCTCTATTTTCCCTCACAATATATAATTTTTAGTCTTTTTTCCTCGCAATATGTAATATTAGCTTACCATTGCTCACAAAATATCATTTTAGCTCTTTTTTCCTCACTAAATGTAATTTGAGCTTTTTGTACTCACAATATGTAATTTTAGCTCCTTTTTTCTATCAATATGTAATTTTATTTCTTTTTTATCACAAAATGTCATTTTTGTTAATCTTGTGGAGTATTTTTATCATTGCCTGTATTTCTGTATTTTGACTGTTTTTGGTAATCCTGTTTGACCAGGTCTCGGAGCTCGGACAGCGATAGTGACAGCAGTAGATCAGATTATGAAGAGCAGGCAAAGGGTGAAGACATGCCGGAGAATGCCATCAATAAGGAACAAGTTGTTGAGCAGCCCAACAAAAATGATGATGTTGGTGGTGATGGGGGTGGTGGGGATGTTGATGGTGGGGGGGATGTTGATGGTGATGGTGATGATGGAGATAATCCTGGAGGTAGGTGATGATGTTGTCATGGTTCACTCTTAGTGGGCTAATCTTTCTGATATTTTTGGGCATGTCTGTCAGCATCTTTCTGCTTCGTCAAGTTAATCTGACCGGCCACAACAGACTGAGGTACCATCTATTCAATAAACTGAAGATAGGTGGCACTGACGAATGCAACTGTGGTACAGGGAAAATGACCGCTGAACATCTGCTGCAAAATTGACATACGAGGACCAGAGAAAGCACATGTGGCCATCACCAGTGGCAACACTAGACAAGCTCTATGGCAGTGTCGACAGCATCAGGATGACAGCTGCTTTCTTCGAACAAATTCAAGTTGACGTCTGACAGCATACGAAGAAGAAGAAGAAGTTAATTGACCACTTTGTCTATAGCTATTCGTTCTGTTCTGCCTTCCCCTGGACAACCCATACCCGAGACAGAACCGACTGAAACCTGAGCTAGGACCAGCACAAAAACCAAAAAATGCAGCACAGTTTGAGCACAGCCCGCTAAGCAGAGAAATGAAATAACAGGCTACCAACACCTCGCACATGAGTTGGAACATCATCCCTAGTGTACCGTTGTTAAAAAAAAATTTGGCTTAGGACCATATTCCCAATATGCCACATTGGCGTGTTAACCTTTAGCACACTACAGTCAACAACTAAGTGACCTACTCGGCCTACAAAAACTTAATTTAAAAAAAAAAAAATTTTTTTGAATGGAGACACTCCCGACAGCCATTTTTAAAATGCTGAATACGTCATCCATCTACACACAATATTTTGCCGCTAAAAGTATCGTATGTTAGATTACAAATGGCTTTTGAACAATTTTAATTTGTATATATATTTGTATATTTGCGAAAGGTGAAGTAGGTTGTTGGGAAAGATCTTTATCGAGTAGATCTGTTTATTTTGTTTGTTTAGATGAAAGAACTACGTTTAAATTGGAAACCAACAGTTGTGTCGATATTGTAAACACAGTATCGATACGCTGTTGTGGTTTCCATGGTTTTCTATCTAGGCCTAGCGGTCGAGTCCAAATTTTGTCAGAGATTTTCATAAATTTTCAACTTCATCCTTTTGTATTTCAGAAACTAACAAACACACAACAAAAACAATAACACCCAAAAATTCTTTATTAAATTGTGTCTCAACACACAAGAAAATCACATTTATTGACAAACAAACAGAAAAGTTACAAATTTTGAAAGTCGACTACCATAGCGAGAAATTAAGTTAATTAATTAGGTCAAATTTTTGTAATTAAAAAAATGTTGTGTGCTAAAGGTTTACAGATTTTAACTTTTTCCCATGCAGTAACAGCAGAATAAGTGCCTGCTCGTGCATTTCTTTGTTGGCTTGATATGGTTGTTTGGGACATTACTGTCATAAGTTTGTTAGCTTTAACTCTTAGTTATACAGTTGAATGTTTGTTATTATTGTCATGCTTATAAATTTGCTTTGTCTGCAGATCAGAAACCTAAGAAAGAAGGCGACCTTGTCGACATGTTTGCTGATACTGAGGACATGTTTAATGACAATTATAATGTAAGTGGTTGTTTGTTGTCAATTTGTTATTTTTTGCACATATGTTTTTCTGTAGATTGTGACATACTCCAGTTCACCTAGCTGTAAATGGGTTTCTGACCTACAGTTTGGGACAATCAGCAAGAGAATTTGTCCCTGAAATTATATATTTAAATAACTAGGTTAAGTACAAGGGGTGTGTTATGTAAGGGCAACTAGTGCTGCTTTTGTTTTACACCTAGATTGGATACAGGAATAGAGAAATGGATAGGATACAGGAATAGAGAAATGGATAGGATACAGGAATAGAGAAATGGAAAGGATACACGAATTAGAGAAATGGATAATCCATTTACCAGGGTTCGGGAGAAGATGGTGGTGGTAGATGACATGTCCTAGGGTTAGGGAGAAGATAATGGTGGTGGATGACATTTCCTAGGGTTAGGGAGAAGATGATGGTGGTGGATGACATCTCCTAGGGTTAGGGAGAAGATGATGGTGGTGGATGACATCTCCTAGGGTTAGGGAGAAGATGATGGTGGTGGATGACATTTCCTAGGGTTAGGGAGAAGATGATGGTGGTGGATGACATTTCCTAGGGTTAGGGAGAAGATGATGGTGGTGGATGACATTTCCTAGGTTTAGGGAGAAGATGATGGTGGTAGATGACATTTCCTAGGGTTAGGGAGAAGATGATGGTGGTGGATGACATTTCCTAGGGTTAGGGAGAAGATGATGGTGGTGGATGACATTTCCTAGGTTTAGGGAGAAGATGATGGTGGTGGATGACATTTCCTAGGGTTAGGGAGAAGATGATGGTGGTGGATGACATTTCCTAGGGTTAGGGAGAAGATGATGATGGTGGATGACATTTCCTAGGTTTAGGGAGAAGATATTTCCCAGGGCAGTCCTGATTAATATGATGTGCTTCACCCGTAAAAGACTCCAATATAAGTGATTGTGTGTTTGGTGTCCTTGTCACTGACATGTAGCTAACAGATTTAGTATCTGTGTCCACAGAGTCCTGGACTGCGACGTGGCCTGATGGGCATGGCAGAGAACCCCAACTTGACAGACAACTGGGATGATGCAGAGGGATACTATAGTCAGTCTTCATCTTCTGTTATTGTGTTTGCTTCTCTCTCTCTCTCTCTCTCGCTCTTTCTTTCACGCACACACACACTGCCCGTCACACTGTCTTTGTAAGATCACTGTCTCCCTCTCAAACTGACTTTCTGTGTCACACAGTCGAATTCAATCTCATTTATCTTTCTCATTTTTATGTGATCACTCTCTATCTCTCACCCACTGACTCTGTCTTTCTGTCTCACATTGTGTGTGTCTCTCTCTCTCTCTCTCTCTCTAACTTTCTCAGTCTCACTGTCTCTTTCAGTCTCACTTTCTCTCTCAGTCCACCACTGTTTCTCAGTCTCACTACCTCTCAGTCACACTGTCTCGTCTCTCTCTCTCTACCTCACTGACTTTCTCTATATCTCTGTTTCTCAGTCTCACTGTCATTCTGTATCTCTCTGACTCTGTCTTAGTCTCACTGTCTCTGGCTGCCTTACTGACTTTCTCTTTCTCCCTCTGTTTCTCAGTCTAACTGCCTCTCAGTCTCACTGTCTCTGTGTCTGACAATCTCTCTCCCTCTCACTGTTACTCGTAGCCTTACTCTCTGTCTCTCAGCCTCATTTTCACTCTGTCACTCACTTCCTCTCTGTTTCTTAGCCTCATTCTCTCTCTGTCTCAATGTCTCTGTCTCTCTGACTGACTCTCTTTGTCACTCTGTCTCAATCTCTGTCTCTCTGACTGACTCTCTTTCTGCTACTCTCAGCCTCATTGTCTCTGTCTAACTATCTCTTGTCTGACTATCTCTCTATGTTACTCTCAGCCTCATTGTCTCTGTCTAACTATCTCTTGTCTGACTATCTCTCTATGTTACTCTCAGCCTCATTGTCTCTGTCTAACTATCTCTTGTCTGACTATCTCTCTATGTTACTCTCAGCCTCATTGTCTCTGTCTAACTATCTCTTGTCTGACTATCTCTCTATGTTACTCTCAGCCTCATTGTCTCTGTCTAACTATCTCTTCTCTGACTATCTCTCTATGTTACTCTCAGCCTCATTGTCTCTGTCTAACTATCTCTTGTCTGACTATCTCTCTATGTTACTCTCAGCCTCATTGTCTCTGTCTAACTATCTCTTGTCTGACTATCTCTCTATGTTACTCTCAGCCTCATTGTCTCTGTCTAACTATCTCTTGTCTGACTATCTCTCTATGTTACTCTCAGCTTCATTGTTTCTTTCTCTCTCTCTCTGCCTCACTGTCACACAAATTTCCAATATCAATATCTCTGTTTGTCTCTCAAATTACTGTCTTTTTCTCACACAACTCTCTCTCTCACTCTGCCTCACTGTCTCACAAATTTCTCATATCAATGTCTCTCTGTTTTGTCTCTCAAATTACTGTCTTCTTCTCACACAACTCTCTCTCTCTCTCTATGTCTGTTTTCTTTCTCAGCCTCACTGCCTCTATATCATATTCTACCAGCCTCATTGCCCTTGTCTTAGTTTTGGTATTCATTGTGTGTCTCTCTGTCTGACTGCTTTAATCTATCTACAGGAGTGCGTATCGGAGAGACACTTGATAAACGCTACTCGGTGTACGCATACAAAGGCCAAGGCATGTTCAGTAATGTCGTCATGTGTCGTGACGCAGCCAGGGGCAACACTGATGTCGCCATCAAGGTCATTCGCAACAATGAAATGATGTAAGTATGTTGTTTTAAGAGTGTTTCACACTCAGTCTGCAAACCTTAACCAACAGAGATCATCACCGCAAACTTTAAATGGCCAGAGATTATAGCTTCTGTGGTAGTGCACACCATGACAAACGATACTGCGGGAGATTGCGAAGATAAATTGGAGATGGATAGGACACACCCTCAGAGAGATGCCTGGCAACATAACTAGATATGTGCTGTTGTGGCCTGTGCGAAGTCTGAAGACAACGACCTGCTCTCTTCGGTTCAACTGGTAATAGGCATCGTTTTTGGTGTAACCAGTATGTTCTGTTTCCCATTTGGTCATGTATCTGGCTATGATAAGCCGTTTTGACCCTCGTATGTCATACTAGTATCTGTTTGTGGTAGTCTTGCACCTTCTTTTGCCAGTCTGTCTGCCTCCTCGTTGCCTTGGATGTTGCAGTGTGATGGGACCCACTTTACCACTACCCTTTTTGGTGTGGACTGCTGGCACAGTTTGCAGAGTGCTGCTCTTAAGTCATTAAGCTCAGTGTTTTTCTGGCTTTTTAGCGCTGTGACTACGGCGAGAGCATCTGTAAGCAGGACTATATTTCTTTCATTTTCTTTATGTGTCACCATCACTGTTTAACATTCACTTGCCAATGACATAACGACTTTTACCCGTTCCGGTCCAGGCTAATTTTGCAGATTTATGGCTTTCCGTCCAAGCGAAATGTTGGAATTCTGTACGTCATAAGTTCTTTTCAAAATAAAATAATTAATATAAAAATAAGAAGTTAAAATTATGAACTAAACATTGAAATACACATAATTAAACATCTATGATATCTTCTTCTTCTTCTTACGCTGTCAGACGTCGACTTTTATTTTTTCGAAAAAAAGCAGAGGTCATCCTGAGGCTATCGACACTGCCATAGAGCTTGTCTAGTGTTGCCACTGGTGATGGCCACATCTGCTCTCTCTGATCCTCGTATGTCGGGCAGTTTTGCAGCAAATGCTCAGCGGTCATTTTCCTGGTACCACACGAGCATTCGTCAGTCCCACCTATCTTCAATTTGTTAAATAGGTGGTACCTCAGTCTATTGTGGCCAGTGCGAAGTCTGAAGACCACGACCTGCTCTCTTCTGTTCAACTGGTAATAGGCATCGTTTTTAAACATCTATGATATGAAGCATTCATAATACAGATTATATATTGGTATGAAGCGGTGTAAATGACATAAATGCAGAGGTGGAAATTGGAAAGGAAAAAAAGTTTGGTACTTACCACATCACGTATTTTGCCGATATATTCATAAATTTCTTTACACATAATTTTATATTACGCGTCCCAGTCAAAGTCTGAATCAGAATCAGTCGTGTGTTGAGTATCCATCAACACGTTCTCCAGATTCGTGATCACTGGACTGATTAAATAATAAATTATTTCTCTGGTCTTGAAGCCCAACTTTCATCTCGATAAATGTGTTGACTTTCAAAGATCATACCATGTGCAAATGTGATGACTTTCAAAGATCATAACATGTGCAAATGTGTCGACTTTCAAAGATCATAACATGTGCAAATGTGACGACTTTCAAAGATCATAACATGTGCAAATGTGTCGACTTTCAAAGATCATAACATGTGCAAATGTGTCGACTTTCAAAGATCAAACATGTGCAAATGTGTCGACTTTCAAAGATCATAACATGTGCAAATGTGTCGACTTTCAAAGATCATAACATGTGCAAATGTGTCGACTTTCAAAGATCATAACATGTGCATGTTTTTAATGCACAAGCACAACCATCATGTAGGGTTGTTTAACAAAAAATTAAGCTCTGCAAACTAGATCACCAAATTCAAATGCATGTTTTAGAGGTTTGTTTTGGTTGTAGCTTGCCAGCTGATTTCAATGCCTGTGAGCTGGTAAGAGTTCAATATCTGAGCATTTTCAAGAACAGGTGTAAAACTGCAGTTTCACCAAGAAGGCTATAAAGATGCAACTCCCCAAAAAAGAGCCATTTACTGATTACAACACTAACTACGAGGAGCCGTACACAGTGTCGGACAAATTATCACTATTTACCATTTGTTAGGCAACACAATTAATTATCTTCAAAAAATGTAAGATTCATAAAAAATCTGTTTACTATGGTAGAAAACTTTGGCTTAATTTGTACTCACACAAGAGTGAAACATGTGAGAGAAACTTGTTATTGGAGTTCAGAGGGGAAAAAAGAATAGTAACACTGTGACCTGCCAGACATGTCATAAAAGGCTAGTTAGGTGGGTTAGGCACGAGGCAGACTCCAGATTTGCAATGTTCAAAAACCTTTTAAGGCTCTGCTGGCAAGATTTTTAGCCTGAAACAAATTTCCTTTTGCCCGTGATGGCGAGAAAACTTGTAGGGCGATAAAAAAAATTATCCAAGAGCATTGTCTTTGTCTTTACACCGGTTGAACATGCAGATATTTTAATATAAAAATAAACCACTTTCATCTATATATTTTTTAACTAAAGAAATGGCTTGTTTTATTTTAAAGCGAATTTTGAAATGATTTATTCTTTTTCACTCTGGTTTGAAAATGATCCCATTATTGAGGGTGACGAAGTTGTTGCAACAAATGTTTCTGAGGTAGATTTGTTTAGTTTGTTTATGTAGGTATAATAAATACGTTTGTAGTGGAAACTAAAAGATATGCCAATCTTGTGAAAGATCATTCATTATCCGTCCTGTGTGACAATTTCAACAATTGTCACAGGACCCAGTACTCCTAGAACTAGGTATGTCTAAATGTTTGTGCAGTTATTTAACATTTTCATCTTCATCTTCTTGTAGTTCCAGAAACTATCACACACAACAAAATCATAACTATAGGCCAAGAAATAAAAAGATTAGAGGATCACAAAGTCAACAGCCATTGTAGAATGTGACGTGCTGAAAAATAATGCAGTCGCAGATGAAATTGCATCAATTTTAAATTTTGATAAGTGAAGGGTTAAGCCATAACACACACATTGACCAGATATAGGCAGGTCAACATTTGATGACTTGACATATATATTTGTAGAAGACTTATTCTCCACATGGAACAAAGGTTTTCATTTATATGTTTCAATTCAGTAGTAAATCACTGGCATTAAAATGATAGAGTTTTATATAAAAATGTGTTATTAAAACGCTGAGCAGTGGGCAACGGTCAGCAAATCAAAGCTGACTGCTAGCGTCAGGGCCAGCGAACCAGAGCTGCCAAGATCCTTCTACACCTCCACGCGGTGATCCTGGATAACAGGCTGCAACAGTGCAGACTGGCTAAGGACAAGGGATTGAAGAGGGAATGCTAACCCGGTACTCAAAAAATGCTTTGCTGAAGTCGGATGTTTTGGACCAAAAGGTGCAAATATCGCAGTCAAGCTGTAAACTATGACACAACGCATATTCCGTTCTCTGGACTACATTCTGCTACTTAAGCCTGTGTCAGGGTTTGGTAGCGGTTGATTGAGAACAAACGAAGCCAAGCCATATAAAAATGTGACATCTGTACATCGTAAAAACCAACATTTAAAAAGGATAGAGTTGACCAGTAATGAAGAAGTGAAACTGTATCCATCTTGTTATTGACAAACAGTGGCAGAGGGAAGATGTGGCCTAGGATTTGTGAACTAAGTTTACAATCCCATGTATCAGTTTCAAATTGTACCTTTTACACAATATGTCGGAGTGTTCTCCCAATCAACCCTGCTGCAAATTGGTGCCTGATGAAATCAGAGGAAAATTGTGGGAGTTACCACAGAAACTACGAAGTTTGGGTTGTATTGTTGACACTGAGCCCATGGAAGGGGCTGAGCACATATAGGGGCACCAAGGTGCAGTCAAGTCAGTTCTATGAGCCATTTTCCAAACAGCCGCACAATCAGGTACACACAGCAGTGATTTCGTCTTCTCTCACTCATCCCCACATATTCTCTCACTCATCACCACATCTTCTCTCACTCATCCCAACATCTTCTCTCACTCATCCCAACATCTTCTCTCACTCATCCCAACTTCTCTCACTCATCCCAACATCTTCTCTCACTCATCCCAACATCTTCTCTCACTCATCCCGACATCTTCTCCCACTCATCCCAACATCTTCTCTCACTCATCCCAACATCTTCTCTCACTCATCCCAACATCTTCTCTCACTCATCCCAACGTCTCTCACTCATCCCAACATCTTCTCCCACTCATCCCAACATCTTCTCCCACTCATCCCAACATCTTCTCTCACTCATCCCAACATCTTCTCTCACTCATCCCCACATCTTCTCCCACTCATCCCAACATCTTCTCTCACTCATCCCAACATCTTCTCTCACTCATCCCAACATCTTCTCTCACTCATCCCAACATCTTCTCTCACTCATCCCAACGTCTCTCACTCATCCCAACATCTTCCTCAACTCATTCCAACATCTTCTACCACTCATCCCAACATCTTCTCTCACTCATCCCAACATCTTCTCTCACTCATCCCAACATCTCTCACTCATCCCAACATCTTCTCTCACTCATCCCAACATCTCTCACTCATCCCAACATCTTCTCTCACTCATCCCAACATCTTCTCTCACTCATCCCAACATCTCTCACTCATCCCAACATCTTCTCTCACTCATCCCAACATCTCTCACTCATCCCAACATCTTCTCTCACTCATCCCAACATCTCTCACTCATCCCAACATCTTCTCTCACTCATCCCAACATCTTCTCTCACTCATCCCAACATCTTCTCTCACTCATCCCAACATCTTCTCTCACTCATCCCAACATCTCTCACTCATCCCAACATCTTCTCTCACTCATCCCAACATCTCTCACTCATCCCAACATCTTCTCTCACTCATCCCAACATCTTCTCTCACTCATCCCAACATCTCTCACTCATCCCAACATCTTCTCTCACTCATCCCAACATCTTCTCTCACTCATCCCAACATCTCTCACTCATCCCAACATCTTCTCTCACTCATCCCAACATCTCTCACTCATCCCAACATCTTCTCTCACTCATCCCAACATCTCTCACTCATCCCAACATCTTCTCTCACTCATCCCAACATCTCTCACTCATCCCAACATCTCTCACTCATCCCAACATCTCTCACTCATCCAAACATCTTCCTCAACTCATTCCAACAGATATCTTATTTCTATTCTGTTCAATCATTCCTAGGCTCAAAACGGGCATGAAGGAGCTGGAGTTCTTGAGGAAGCTTAATGATGCAGACCCTGATGACAAGTTCCACTGCTTGCGCTTGTTTAGACATTTCTACCACAAGCAACATTTGTGCCTTGTGTTTGAACCACTCAGGTACTGCTAGAATGTTCTTATACCAAAGTCTTGTTTGTTTATTTTTGGAGGTTAAAATTAGAGGTGGAACTATACATACAGATTAAATTTATGGCTAGTGGTGTCAAATAGGTTAGTCGTGGATCAAGATGCTGAGCAGCGCATGAGCTGCAGCGGTCAGTGACCAAAAGATGTCTGGTAGCGTCAGGGCCAGTGAACCACAGCTGCCAAGACTCTTCTACACCTCCACGCTGTGCTCCTGGATAACAAGCTGCAACAGAGCAGACTGGCTAAGAGGAACGGATCGAAGAGAGAAGGCTAACCTGGTACAGAAAAAATGTCAGAGGTGTTGGACTGAAAAGTGAAAACATCGCAGTCAAGCTGTAATTTATGATACAGCGCATTTCGTTCTCTGGACAACATCCTGCTACATGCTAAGTCCTTTTTAGGGCTGGTAGCGGGAGTCTGAGAACAAACGAAGAAGAAGAAAATAAGTATGTCGCAGATTTTAAGAAATTGCCATCCAAAAAATGTTTGAGAAACATTGTCGTATTTATTGATTGATGTTGACCAAATCGTCCAAGTGGTGCCGTCTGGTATTAAAGAATTGTCTGCTATAACCTTCCAAACAAGACCCAGTGGTCTTGAGGTAAGGAGTTTGACTTGGGTGCCGGATGTCGCGGATTTAAATCACAGTGGAGACTGGGATTTTATTTACGTGGATCTTCTGGTAAGAATTCCCCTGATCTCTGGGTAGTGAGATCAGACTCCCATGTTCGAAGAGAACAGGTCGTGGTCTTCAGACTCCGCACAGGCCACAACAGACTGAAGTACCATCTATTCAATAAACTGAAGATAGGTGGCACTGACGAATGCACCTGTGGCACAAGGAAAATGAGCGCTGAACATCTGCTGCAAAATTGCCCGACATACGAGGACCAGAGAAAGCACATGTGGCCATCACCAGTGGCAACACTAGACAAGCTCTATGGCAGTGTCGACAGCCTCAGGATAACAGCTGCTTTCTTCGAACAAATTCAAGTTGACGTCTGACAGCGTACGAAGAAGAAGAAGACTCCCATGTTCAGTGTTGAGTACGTTGAAAATTCCTTGGCAGTTGGAAATAGAAAAGAGTAGGCTTATTCGCCGCTGCCCAAACACAATCCAAATGAAAAATCTACGCAAGTTATTTGTACCTTTCCCCAGGGGGTTTGTTAAGAGCGCTATATAGATAGTGCATAACTGGCTGTGGGTCTACTATCTCTAGTGTTTGAGTCTATTATAATGGACTCGCACATTGGTTAAACCATACTCCAAGAAACTGGTTGAATACAGACTGTAGAGTCTTCTTAACCAGTATAAAGACGTCAAGTTAAGACATAAAGGTGTCTTTGATTTGCAATGACTTGATTTGATGAACAATCACTGAGCCCCAGCTCTTGGAGATTTAGATGCCATATTGTGAAACTGTTCAGTTATTCAGGTCTCCCATAAAGGGAGTTTTTGGTCATTGGGTCTCCAAGATATAAGCTGTCTCGTCTCTTGAAGTGCTGGACAGGTCAGCAAGTGGCATTCACCTCTGTAGATGTTTCCACTGCATGTTAGATACAGTGTCTATATTGTTTATTGGGTTTATTTAACCTTACGCGCGCTATATAATTTATGAAAAAAATTTGACCTAATTAATTTTCTTAATTAGTCGCCGTGGTAGTCGTTTTTCAAAATTTGTAACTTTTATGTTTGTTTGTCAATAAATATGATTTTCTGGCGTGTAGATACACAATAGCATAACGAACATGTGGGTGTTATTGTTTTTGTTGTATGTTTGTTAGTTTTTGAGATTTAAAAAGATGAAGTTGAAAATTTATGAAAATCTCGGGAAAAATTTGGACTCGACCACTAGGCCTAGTCGCTTCGATAGAAAACCATGGAAACCACAACAACGTATCGATACTGTGTTTACAATATCGCCACAACTGTTAGTTTCCAATTCAAACGTAGTTCTTTCATTTAAACAAACAAAATAAACAGATCTACGCGATAAAAATCTTTCTCAACAACCTACTTCCCCTTTCGCAAAAAGTCGGCTTGTTCCAAACGGCGTATACAAAATTAAAACTGTTCAAAAGCCATTTGTAATCGCACATACGATACTTTAACCGGCAAAATATCGTGTATATACGGAGGACGTACTCAGCAGTAAAAAATGGCTGTCAGGAGTGACTCCGTTCCCAAAAAAAATTTTTTTTTCCGCACACCGTTTTTGCAGGCCGAGCTGGTTAGAAGGGATCGGACATTGGAGTGGTACAGGTTAAAGGGGGTTGTGTGTGGGGCTAGCTTCCTCATCATGCAAAACCATTCCTTTTGAAACTCTAAATGATTAGATACTGCCTTCCTGTAAGGGGCCAGCTGTAGTGGGGGCTCTATGCTTCATTTAGAGCGAAAAGATGAACCATCATTGACTGAGCATGACATTTCCTTATGCAGCATGAACCTGAGAGAAGTGCTGAAGAAGTATGGCAAGGATATAGGGCTTCACATCAAGGCAGTCAGGTCATACACCCAGCAGTTGTTGCTGGCACTCAAGCTACTCAGGAAATGTAGCATCCTGCATGCTGACATCAAACCCGACAATATTCTGGTGAGTGCAACGTCCTTTCTTCAGTTTGTCAGACCATCATATGAGAACTATGACATGGCACCATATACTCACTGCTCTTTTCACCTACTCTCTCTTACACACATTCATACAAACACACAGAGAGAGAGAAAGTTGAAATAAAAATTCAAACATTGGTCGTTATCTATTTTTGAGTTGTTGTTTTTTTTGTGGTCATTTTGTCTTTGATTGTTTTTTGTGTAATTTTATTTCTGATCGTTTGTTTTCTTTATATTCTAGTTGTGATTGTTTAATTTCTTTATATTCTAGTTCTGATTGTTTTCTTTATATATTCTAGTTGTGATTGTTTTCTTTATATTCTAGTTCTGATTGTTTTCTTTATATTCTAGTTCTGATTGTTTTCTTTATATTCTAGTTCTGATTGTTTTCTTTATATTCTAGTTCTGATTGTTTTCTTTATATTCTAGTTCTGATTGTTTTCTTTATATTCTAGTTCTGATTGTTTTCTTTATATTTTAGTTCTGATCGTTTGTTTTCTAAATATTCTAGTTCTGATTGTTTTCTTCATATTCTAGTTCTGATCGTTTGTTTTCTTTATATTTTAGTTCTGATCGTTTGTTTTCTAAATATTCTAATTTTGATTGTTTTCTTTATATTCTAGTTCTGATCGTTTGTTTTCTTCATATTCTAGTTCTGATCGTTTGTTTTCTTTATATTCTAGTTCTGATTGTTTTCTTTATATTCTAGTTCTAATCGTTTGTTTTCTAAATATTCTAGTTCTGATTGTTTTCTTCATATTCTAGTTCTGATCGTTTGTTTTCTTTATATTCTAGTTCTGATCGTTTGTTTTCTTTATATTCTAGTTCTGATTGTTTGTTTTCTTTATATTCTAGTTCTGATTGTTTTCTTTATATTCTCGTTCTGATCGTTTGTTTTCTTTATATTTTAGTTCTGATTGTTTTCTTTATATTCTAGTTCTGATCGTTTGTTTTCTTTATATTTTAGTTCTGATCGTTTATTTAGGATTGTTTCCTTCATATGTCAAATTAAATTTATGATAGTATTTTGTCAAAATTAATCTCTGAATGCGTTTGTTTTATTTCATCTCTACGTGTTTTTTTGTTATATTTTATCACTTAATGTCTTTGTTAAATTTCATTTTTGATTGTTTTTGTCTTGTTTTGTCAGTTTTTTTCGTATTTATGTGTTGTTATTTCGAAATTTTTAAACACCTATTGTCATTTTGTAAAATGTTATCTCTTGGCTATTATTTTGTGTTATTTTATCTCTGACAGTTATTTTATCCAATTTTTCTCTGGCTGTTATTTTGTTTTGTCATGTTTTATTACCTATTGTTATATTGTTGTATTTTTTTAATCTCTGAGACTATTATTTTGTCATATTTTATCTCTGATTGTTATTTTGTCATATTTTATCTCTGATTAGTATTTGTCATATTTTATCTCTGATTATTATTTTGTCATATTTTATCTCTGATTATTATTTTCATATTTCATCTCTGATTATTATTTTGTCATATTTCATCTCTGATTATTATTTTTTCATATTTTATCTCTGATTGTTATTTTGTCATATTTTATTTTTCCCCTTTTTTAAAAATATTTAATGTAGTTATATTATCACGTTTTACCAACTATTGTTATTTTGTCATATTTTTATATCTGACTGAGATTTTTTTCATATTTTATTGTGGTGATTTTATTTTGTTTTTCCATCTATTATTTTGACATAATTTATGTTATTTTGTGATATTTTATCTCTGACAATTATTTTGTCATATTTTATGGCATATCGTTATTTTGTTATATTTGGTCTCTGATTGTTATTTTGCCATAGTCGATTTCTGACTTATTTGTCAAATTTTATCTCTGATTGTTTTTGTAATGTTTTATCTGTGATAGGTTTATGCCTCATTTTATGTGACTTCTTCCATCCTAATTTCTTGCTTCATTTTATGTGATTCTTGCTCCCTAATTTCAACAGCATACAACGTGCCCAGTTTTTCAATTTCTATAACAACACACTACTTTCATACCTTATAAACCTGTTTATAAAATTTGTTTTTAATACATTACATAATGAAACTTTCTAACTCCATAATTTCACCACTTAGGTATCAACTTGTGTGTAAATTGTTTTTTTTTTATGTCAAGCCACAGGGACTAGTTTGTGATCAGAAAATAAATCCGACACCAACTGGGGATTGAACCCTGATCGCCTTACTAGGAATAGGAAGTCAGTGCACTAGCCACTGCACTACCGCCCCCCCCCCCCTCCACATACCCCCTCCCACCTAAAACACCCACCCACCCGCCTAATGGTTTACCTGTAATCTGTATGGGTATTTATGCTTATTTTTAGTGTGCTGTCATACTCTATTTTGTACAAGTGTTTCAAATGGAGGGGGAGGGGTATTCCTGAGCCTACCAAATGGTAGAAAAATAACACTGTCAGTGGCAACTGGAAAATTCTCAAGCAATTTTAGAGCGGAGGCAGGGGCACTGAAGGCTGCAGTAGAAGCAATGCTGACAGACGAAAGCATTGAAAGCCAGATAGTCCTGTTTAAAGATGCCCTGGCCGTGTTTACAGCACTAAAAAGCCAGAAAAATACTGAACTTAATGATTTAAGAGCAGTACTCTGTCAACTATGCCAGCAGTCCGCACCAAAAAGAGTAGTGGTACAGTGGGTTCCATCCCACTGTAACATCCAAGGCAACGAGGAGGCAGACAGACTGGCAAAAGAAGGTACAAGACTACCACAATCAGATTCTAGTGTGACCTACGAAGAGTCCAAGAGTTATTAGGGCCAGATACATGGCCAAATGGGAAAAAGAACATAATGGCTACACCAAAAAATGATGCCTACTACCAGTTGAACAGAAGAGAGCTGGCCGTGGTCTTCAGATTCCGCACAGGCCACAAACAGACTGAGGTACCACCTATTCAATAAACTGAAGATAGGTGGAACTGAGGAATCCACCTGTGGCACAGGGAAAATGGCCGCTGAACATCTACTGCAAAATTGCCCGACATACGAGGACCAGAGAAAGCACTTGTGGCCATCACCAGTGGCAACACTAGACAAGCTCTTTGGCAGTGTCGACAGCCTCAGGATGACAGCTGCTTTCTTCGAACAAATTAAAGTTGACGTCTGACAGCGTACGAAGAAGAAGAAGTACAAGTGTCTCCCCTAAAGAGTTTTATTGCTAAATTATATAATATACAAGTTGCCTGGGTGGGCCTGGATGCCATTTTTCAACTATGAGAAACAGCCGTTAAGTAACAGCAGTTTTATTAATGACATTTTTACAAGAGTGGAACCAGACATTTTTTGGGTCCATTTTCGACATAGTCCCTGTGCATGACAACACACTTTGTCCACTAGCTTGTGGACGTCCAACACACTTTGTCCACCTGTCCACTAGCTTGTGGATGTCCAACACACTTTGTCCACCTGTCCACTAGCTTGTGGATATCCAACACACTTTGACCACCTGTCCACTAGCTTGTGGATGTCCAACACATTTTGTCCACCTGTCCACAAGCTTGTGGACGTCCAACACACTTTGTCCACCTGTCCACTAGCTTATGGATGTCCAACACACTTTGTC
The DNA here is from genome assembly GCA_036924085.1 of Ariolimax columbianus. Classification (NCBI taxonomy): domain Eukaryota; kingdom Metazoa; phylum Mollusca; class Gastropoda; order Stylommatophora; family Arionidae; genus Ariolimax; species Ariolimax columbianus. The sequence goes on from JAVGWX010000150.1 coordinate 128,648, forward strand.
CACCTGTCCACTAGCTTATGGATGTCCAACACACTTTGTCCACCTGTCCACTAGCTTGTGGATGTCCAACACACTTTGTCCACCTGTCCACTAGCTTGTGGATGTCCAACACACTTTGTCCACCTGTCCACTAGCTTGTGGATGTCCAACACACTTTGTCCACCTGTCCACTAGCTTGTGGATGTCCAACACATTTTGTTCGCCTGTCCACTAGCTTGTGGATGTCCAACACACTTTGTCCACCTGTCCACTAGCTTGTGGATGTCCAACACACTTTGTCCACCTGTCAACTAGCTTGTGGATGTCCAACATACTTTGTCCACCTGTCAACTAGCTTGTGGATGTCCAACACACTTTGTCCACCTGTCAACACACTTTGTCCACCTGTCAACTAGCTTGTGGATGTCCAAACACTTTGTCCACTAGCTTGTGGATGTCCAACACACTTTGTCCACCTGTCCACTAGCTTGTGGATGTCCCAACACACTTTGTCCACTAGCTTGTGGATGTCCAACACACTTTGTCCACCTGTCAACTAGCTTGTGGATGTCCAACACACTTTGTCCACCTGTCCACTAGCTTGGGGATGTCCAACACACTTTGTCCACCTGTCCACTAGCTTGTGGATGTCCAACACACTTTCTCCACCTGTCCACTAGCTTGTGGATGTCCAACACACTTTGTCCACCTGTCCACTAGCTTGTGGATGTCTAACACACTTTGTCCACCTGTCAACTAGCTTCTGGATGTTCATATAACCAAGGTCATCATGGACAATTTTGTGCCCAGCATTGTGGCTCATGTTGAAATCTACGGCTACTTCATTAATAGTGACTCACCTTTTACCACAGACTAGCTGGTTGATCTGCTGTTTCACTGTGTTAGTTGCCACTCTTGCTGGTCTCCCACATCCTGGTTCATCAATGACCCAATCTTTCTATCCATTCGTACATTCTCCGTTAACTCAAGCAACTGTCTCCATACTGAACATTAATTCTTCTGTAGATTTCAAAAGGTTTCACATTCTCTGATCACAAAAAACGAATAACACCTCGTTGGTCTTCCACAGTGTAAGCCAACGGTGGGGTGGCCATGTTGTACGCTATATTGCACATGAGCATATCATTCGTCACAATCTCTACTTGGAGTATTGCCATTTTGTGTCCTGAAGTAAGATTTTCCGTTGTACATACTCTTCCATGCACTTTATAATAAAATTTCTGGTCCTCACCTCATTACCCAGACTGCCATGAAACAATCTGATCAGTATGTTTTACCTGACCCTGACTAACATGGTCTGATCAGTCTATTTTGTTTGATGGGATATTAGTCTCTTCTTCCCACATGCAGGGGACATTAGTCTCTTCTTCCCACATGCAGGGGACATTAGTCTCTTCTTCCCTCATGCAGTGATCGAGAGTTTTATAAGACTCTAAAACAGCTTGTTGTGAAGGTTTGTCTTTGTGGGTCAGTGCTCAGTGTGCAGTTACCTACACATATAACAGTATTGTAGTAGCCAGGTGCATTGACTTTCTTCTTCTTCTTCTTCTGTATTGTCCTGAAAATGACGTTTTGTTGTGTTGTAGTTTACAGCAAAGCTGTCATATCTGCGCCTTTCAGCCTGACACATCCAATTTCAGCACAGCACTTTTGGAACCGGGTTTACCTTCCTTCTTCGATTGATATTCTCTTAGCCAGAGTGCATGGGTGCTGCTGTTTCCAGGACTGCCACTTGGGGGTAAAATAGAGTCTTGGTCAGCTATGATTCACTTATTCAACTTTGAGTTACTAGCTGCATCTTTGACCCTGACTTTGATCTGGAACAAAATTGACTTGTGCTACGATAGCACATTATCCTAGCTTATTTAACAACTCAAATAACACATTCATTATTTTATTTATAATTAAAAGTTACCTTTTTTTTATCTAATCATGTGCCAACTGTTATCTCCTTAAGTGCTGCATGTTACCAGTACCTGACACGTGTTAATCATATGTTGGTGTGTAATTTATGCAGGTCAATGAGTCGAAGATGGTTCTGAAACTGTGTGACTTTGGCTCAGCATCTCACGTATCAGAGAATGACATTACTCCCTACCTGGTCAGCCGTTTCTATAGAGCCCCGGAAATCAGTGAGTTCTAGCCTAAACTGCACTTTGCCTCTCTCTTCTTGCAAACACAACATCCTCTTCATAGTCTGTACTCAAGGAATAAAGAGTGATGTCGTGGTCAGATGAAACATGCTGATCAAGACCCCCTCATATGGATGCTCCAAACAACGCAATAGTGATCGGACACAATATATTGACCAGACATGTTAGTCAGGGTCAGGCAAAATATACTGGCCAAGACCCTCACCTCGGCTTCCTCATAGCCCTCCTTGGAAACAGGCTGTTTTCATAGCAGCCTGGCTAACGAGGTGAGGGATTTACGTGATCCCATTTTAGCTAGCGACACGCAAATGAAGCCAAGCATAGAACAACCGCCATGAAGACCCCGGTCCACCTTCATCGGCACACTCGGGATGTGAGGAAAGCTACAACAACCCGCCACATAGCGTCCTTCCACAAAAGAGTAACTCAACTTGTTGTGGGCATTCAACAACATGCCACATCTGCCACGCTGCCCTCAGACGTGTGACCAATGTGGCTTATATGTGATCACGTTGGCATGCTTCCCTCAGACGTATGACCAATGTGGCTTATATGTGATCAACCACGTTGGCATGCTTCCCTAAGACGTGTGACCAATGTGGCTTATATGTGATCAACCACGTTGGCATGCTTCTCTCAGACGTGTGACCAATGTGGCTTATATGTGATCAACCACATTGGCATGCTTCCCTCAGACGTGTGACCAATGTGGCTTATATGTGATCAACCGCGTTGGCATGCTTCCCTAAGACGTGTCACCAATGTGGCTTATATGTGATCAACCACGTTGGCATGCTTCCCTCAGACGTGTGACCAATGTGGCTTATATGTGATCAACCACGTTGGCATGCTTCCCTCACACGTGTGACCAATGTGGCTTATATGTGATCAACCACGTTGGCATGCTTCCCTCAGACGTGTGACCAATGTGGCTTATATGTGATCAACCACGTTGGCATGCTTCCCTCAGACGTGTGAACAATGTGGCTTATATGTGATCAACCACGTTGGCATGCTTCCCTCAGACGTGTGACCAATGTGGCTTATATGTGATCAACCACGTTGGCATGCTTCCCTCAGACGTGTGAACAATGTGGCTTATATGTGATCAACCACGTTGGCATGCTTCCCTCAGACGTGTGACCAATGTGGCTTATATGTGATCATCCACGTTGGCATGCTTCCCGCAGACGTGTGACCAATGTGGCTTATATGTGATCAACCACGTTGGCATGCTTTCCTCAGACGTGTGACCAATGTGGCTTATATGTGATCAACCACGTTGGCATGCTTCCCTCAGACGTGTGACCAATGTGGCTTATATGTGATCATCCACGTTGGCATGCTTCCCGCAGACGTGTGACCAATGTGGCTTATATGTGATCAACCACGTTGGCATGCTTCCCTCAGACGTGTGACCAATGTGGCTTATATGTGATCAACCACGTTGGCATGCTTCCCTCAGACGTGTGACCAATGTGGCTTATATGTGATCAACCACGTTGGCATGCTTCCCTCAGACGTGTGACCAATGTGGCTTATATGTGATCATCCACGTTGGCATGCTTCCCTCAGACGTGTGAACAATGTGGCTTATATGTGATCAACCACGTTGGCATGCTTCCCTCAGACGTGTGACCAATGTGGCTTATATGTGATCAACCACGTTGGCATGCTTCCCTCAGACGTGTGACCAATGTGGCTTATATGTGATCAACCACGTTGGCATGCTTCCCTCAGACGTGTGACCAATGTGGCTTATATGTGATCAACCACGTTGGCATGCTTCCCTCAGACGTGTGACCAATGTGGCTTATATGTGATCAACTACGTTGGCATGCTTCCCGCAGACGTGTGACCAATGTGGCTTATATGTGATCAACCACGTTGGCATGCTTTCCTCAGACGTGTGACCAATGTGGCTTATATGTGATCAACCACGTTGGCATGCTTCCCTCAGACGTGTGACGAATGTGGTTTTTATGTGATCAACCACGTTGGCATGCTTCCCTAAGACGTGTGACCAATGTGGCTTATATGTGATCAACCACGTTGGCATGCTTCCCTCAGACGTGTGACCAATGTGGCTTATATGTGATCAACCACGTTGGCATGCTTCCCTAAGACGTGTGACCAATGTGGCTTATATGTGATCAACCACGTTGGCATGCTTCCCTCAGACGTGTGAACAATGTGGCTTATATGTGATCAACCACGTTGGCATGCTTCCCTCAGACGTGTGACCAATGTGGCTTATATGTGATCATCCACGTTGGCATGCTTCCCGCAGACGTGTGACCAATGTGGCTTATATGTGATCAACCACGTTGGCATGCTTCCCTCAGAAGTGTGACCAATGTGGCTTATATGTGATCAACCACGTTGGCATGCTTCCCTCACACGTGTGACCAATGTGGCTTATATGTGATCAACTACGTTGGCATGCTTCCCTCACACGTGTGGTGACCAATGTGGCTTATATGTGATCAACCACGTTGGCATGCTTCTCTCAGACGTGTGACCAATGTGGCTTATATGTGATCAACCACGTTGGCATGCTTCCCTCAGACGTGTGACCAATGTGGCTTATATGTGATCAACCACGTTGGCATGCTTCCCTCAGACGTGTGACCAATGTGGCTTATATGTGATCAACTACGTTGGCATGCTTCCCGCAGACGTGTGACCAATGTGGCTTATATGTGATCAACCACGTTGGCATGCTTTCCTCAGACGTGTGACCAATGTGGCTTATATGTGATCAACCACGTTGGCATGCTTCCCTCAGACGTGTGACGAATGTGGTTTTTATGTGATCAACCACGTTGGCATGCTTCCCTAAGACGTGTGACCAATGTGGCTTATATGTGATCAACCACGTTGGCATGCTTCCCTCAGACGTGTGACCAATGTGGCTTATATGTGATCAACCACGTTGGCATGCTTCCCTAAGACGTGTGACCAATGTGGCTTATATGTGATCAACCACATTGGCATGCTTCCCTCAGACGTGTGAACAATGTGGCTTATATGTGATCAACCACGTTGGCATGCTTCCCTCAGACGTGTGACCAATGTGGCTTATATGTGATCATCCACGTTGGCATGCTTCCCGCAGACGTGTGACCAATGTGGCTTATATGTGATCAACCACGTTGGCATGCTTCCCTCAGAAGTGTGACCAATGTGGCTTATATGTGATCAACCACGTTGGCATGCTTCCCTCACACGTGTGACCAATGTGGCTTATATGTGATCAACTACGTTGGCATGCTTCCCTCACACGTGTGGTGACCAATGTGGCTTATATGTGATCAACCACGTTGGCATGCTTCTCTCAGACGTGTGACCAATGTGGCTTATATGTGATCAACCACGTTGGCATGCTTCCCTCAGACGTGTGACCAATGTGGCTTATATGTGATCAACCACGTTGGCATGCTTCCGTCAGACGTGTGACCAATGTGGCTTATATGTGATCAACCACGTTGGCATGCTTCCCTCACACGTGTGGTGACCAATGTGGCTTATATGTGATCAACCACGTTGGCATGCTTCTCTCAGACGTGTGACCAATGTGGCTTATATGTGATCAACCACGTTGGCATGCTTCCCTCAGACGTGTGACCAATGTGGCTTATATGTGATCAACCACGTTGGCATGCTTCCGTCAGACGTGTGACCAATGTGGCTTATATGTGATCAACCACGTTGGCATGCTTCCCTCAGACGTGTGACCAATGTGGCTTATATGTGATCAACCACGTTGGCATGCTTCCCTCAGACGTGTGAACAATGTGGCTTATATGTGATCAACCACGTTGGCATGCTTCCCTCAGACGTGTGACCAATGTGGCTTATATGTGATCATCCACGTTGGCATGCTTCCCGCAGACGTGTGACCAATGTGGCTTATATGTGATCAACCACGTTGGCATGCTTTCCTCAGACGTGTGACCAATGTGGCTTATATGTGATCAACCACGTTGGCATGCTTCCCTCAGACGTGTGACCAATGTGGCTTATATGTGATCATCCACGTTGGCATGCTTCCCGCAGACGTGTGACCAATGTGGCTTATATGTGATCAACCACGTTGGCATGCTTCCCTCAGACGTGTGACCAATGTGGCTTATATGTGATCAACCACGTTGGCATGCTTCCCTCAGACGTGTGACCAATGTGGCTTATATGTGATCAACCACGTTGGCATGCTTCCCTCAGACGTGTGAACAATGTGGCTTATATGTGATCAACCACGTTGGCATGCTTCCCTCAGACGTGTGACCAATGTGGCTTATATGTGATCAACCACGTTGGCATGCTTCCCTCAGACGTGTGAACAATGTGGTTTATATGTGATCAACCACGTTGGCATGCTTCCCTCAGACGTGTGAACAATGTGGTTTATATGTGATCAACCACGTTGGCATGCTTCCCTCAGACGTGTGACCAATGTGGCTTATATGTGATCAACCACGTTGGCATGCTTCCCTCAGACGTGTGACCAATGTGGCTTATATGTGATCAACCACGTTGGCATGCTTCCGTCAGACGTGTGACCAATGTGGCTTATATGTGATCAACCACGTTGGCATGCTTCCCTCAGACGTGTGACCAATGTGGGCTTATATGTGATCAACCACGTTGGCATGCTTCCCTCAACGTGTGACCAATGTGGCTTATATGTGATCAACCACGTTGGCATGCTTCCCTCAGACGTGTGACCAATGTGGCTTATATGTGATCAACCACGTTGGCATGCTTCCCTCAGACGTTGTGACCAATGTGGCTTATATGTGATCAACCATGTTGGCATGCTTCCCTCAGACGTGTGACCAATGTGGCTTATATGTGATCAACCACGTTGGCATGCTTCCCTCAGACGTGTGACCAATGTGGCTTATATGTGATCAACCACGTTGGCATACTTCCTCAGACGTGTGACTAATGTGGCTTATATGTGATCAACTACCTTGACATGCTTCCCTCAGACGTGTGACCAATGTGCTTATATGTGATCAACCACGTTGGCATGCTTCCCTCAGACGTGTGACCAATGTGGCTTATATGTGATCAACCACGTTGGCATGCTTCCCTCAGACGTGTGACCAATGTGGCTTATATGTGATCAACCACGTTGGCATACTTCACTCAGACGTGTGACTAATGTGGCTTATATGTGATCAACCTACCTTGACATGCTTCCCTCAGACGTGTGACCAATGTGGCTTATATGTGATCAACCACGTTGGCATGCTTCCCTCAGACGTGTGACCAATGTGGCTTATATGTGATCAACCACGTTGGCATGCTTCCCTCAGACGTGTGACCAATGTGGCTTATATGTGATCAACCATGTTGGCATGCTTCCCTCAGACGTGTGACCAATGTGGCTTATATGTGATCAACCACGTTGGCATGCTTCCCTCAGACGTGTGACCAATGTGGCTTATATGTGATCAACCACTGTTGGCATGCTTCCCTCAGACGTGTGACCAATGTGGCTTATATGTGATCAACCACGTTGGCATGCTTCCCTCAGACGTGTGACCAATGTGGCTTATATGTGATCAACCACGTTGGCATGCTTCCCTTCAGACGTGTGACCAATGTGGCTTATATGTGATCAACCACTGTTGGCATGCTTCCCTCAGACGTGTGACCAATGTGCTTATATGTGATCAACCACGTTGGCATGCTTCCCTCAGACGTGTGACCAATGTGGCTTATATGTGATCAACCACGTTGGCATGCTTCCCTCAGACGTGTGACCAATGTGGCTTATATGTGATCAACCACGTTGGCATGCTTCCCTCAGACGTGTGACCAATGTGGCTTATATGTGATCAACCACGTTGGCATGCTTCCCTCAGACGTGTGACCAATGTGGCTTATATGTGATCAACCACGTTGGCATGCTTCCCTCAGACGTGTGACCAATGTGGCTTATATGTGATCAACCACGTTGGCATGCTTCCCTCAGACGTGTGACAATGTGGCTTATATGTGATCAACCACGTTGGCATGCTTCCCTCAGACGTGTGACCAATGTGGCTTATATGTGATCAACCACGTTGGCATGCTTCCCTCAGACGTTGTGACCAATTGTGGCTTATATGTGATCAACCCACGTTGGCATGCTTCCCTCAGACGTGTGACAATGTGGCTTATATGTGATCAACCCATCCGTCTGGGCATGCTTCCCTCAGACGTGTGACCAATGTGGCTTTATATGTGATCAACCACGTTGGCATGCTTCCCTCAGACGTGTGACCAATGTGGCTTATATGTGATCAACCAGCGTTGGGCATGCTTCCCTCAGACGTGTTGACCACTCAATGTGGCTTATATGTGATCAACCACGTTGGCATGCTTCCAC